>JNDS01005199.1:0-49391 GCA_000697035.1 Rhizopus stolonifer B9770
CTTCCAGATATCAATTATTTTACTGTATCTGCTATGAAGAACTTGGGGAACTACGGTATAAACATGGCATTCTGGAGACATTTAAATTTTCCAAAAGAGAAAAAAGTCAAAAAAACTTTCATAGAACTAGAATAGAATTAAAATAGAATTAGAACAGAACCTACGAAACCTTCGTAATATTTGAATGTGGCATATTTATAAATTTCATTTACTTTTTGTGCGCGAACTGATTTTTTGTTGTGCGCGAACTCTTTGTTGTGTATGAAATTGAGGGACTTTATTGGCTAATGAACGTTGCACGATAAAAATTCCTAACCTCCCAATTTTTTGTTGTGCGCGAGATAAATTTTTTGTTGTGCGCGTAGTAATTCTCTTCTAAATTTTATACAACAATAAATGTCTTTTCAGAGTCAAAGCTATCCTTTTTTTATAGCCTGAAGAAGTCCTTTGAAGAACCAATAATTCACTGTAAACTTTTACTTTTTACTTTATTCAAATCACTTAACAAGCAAACTTTTGTTACTCTACTTTGGAACTAAAACCTATCAAAACCTTGATCCTTATTCAAGAAACGTAAACCAAACTACTTTTATTACTTAACCCCAGCCAATAACACACAAGCTCACATTACAAAGAAAGGGAATTTTGTTGCAACGAACGAAAAAACCAAAAACATATATATATATATTAGCCAAACTTTCATTTTCTTTTGATTATTATTGTTATCTTTGAAGCCGATACAACTTCATTGAAATCCCCTTTTTTATTCTTACCTTTCACTTTTACTCGACTAAAGTCTGATCAACTACATACAATTTGGTAGCCACTTACAACTTATATCAAACACTCTTTTGGATATAAATCAAGTACAAATCTTTACTCAATCCACAAGAACTTCATTCCTATAACTTATCTCAAGCCACAAACTCTGAAGGAATAACCAATTTCACAACACTGACTCATGTGAGGAAAACCAACTTTTGGATAGTACAGAAAGATCGTACTCAAACAATGTTACCGAACCAAGACTACAATCAATTGAACTCGATCGCATAAAACTATAAATACTCGACCAACTTTTCAGCTTTTACAGTAAAGTGATTAAGTAACACGTTATACCAAATCTGTACACATAACAATAAATTGCGGTAAAAAAAAAAAAAAAAAACAGTGTGTTTTTTTTTACGCTATAGAATAGAATGTTGAATATGAAATTGACAAACTGTCATTGAGGTGAACATTTGCATGTGATATAATGGTTTGTTAAAAGGAGTTTTAACGACGCTAAAGGGTGTGACACTGTACTATGAACACTCTTGCGTTCAAATTATATTGTATAGACAGCTGACTTATTACATAATACTACAAACTGTACCCCTCTCTCTCTCTTTTTTTTACACTTGCAAAAATATATAGAAAAGCATTAGAATAGATTCTTGTTTGTATATTCTCTCAAGTTATCGAATTTGTTTTTGGCTGTAATTTTAAAAACTTTTCATTGTTTGATCACATGTCCTTTAGCTTCATCCCTTCTCTCCCCCCCCCCCCCTTTTTTTTTTGCAACACTTTTTATGTATACAAGTTGTGTACAAGGGACTTAGAATATCGATTAAAAACGGAAAACCAAATGAGGAAAAGTTGACCAGAAAAAAAAAAAAATGATGCCATACAAATGATATGACCTCAATCTTCTCTATTCATACTCTCCTTTTTTTGTTTGTACCGAATTTTGTAAATAAAATGGACAGAACATAGTGCCGTATATGTTTTTAAGCTTCTTTCTTTTTTTTTGTTAGCGCTCGACTATAAACAAGGATAAGCTTTTTATTGTTTTTGGGAATGAAGGTGATGTTTTTTTTTTTTTTTTTTTTTTTTTTTTTTTTTTTTTTTTTTTCTTTTTTTTTCTTTTTTTTTCTTTTGTGGTCTCGGCTTGACTTTTTAGTACATGTATACTTTCTATTTGGTTCTAAGAATTTTTCAAGATTTGGAATGATCATCGTTCCTTTTTTGGGAGTAAACATATTCTTTTTCGTAGGACAGTCAGGTTTTAAACCGTTTCAAAACTTGTTGATTTTCGATAAAAAAAAAAAAAAAATAAAAAAAATAAACAGCCTTTTAGCCCCTTAAAAATCAGTACTTTTATTTTAAAAAATTTCATTCATAGCCCGCATGTGTGAAAGAAAGTAAATATAAACATATGATATTGATACATAAAAGTCATGACAGTAATGTAATTAGAAATGAACAGGTGAAGATGCATAAAAAAAATGAGTGTTATATGTGGCCATTATTTGGGTATTCATAGATAAGGTTGACTCCTTATTTATCTTGTACGCTTTGGTAAACCATGCTTCTCGGAAAAGGCAAAACAAGAGGGCTCTTTACGGATATGTCTGTTATAGGCATCAGATCGTGAAAAGGATTTGTGACAGCAAAAGCAAGTGTAAGGTTTCTTTCCAGTATGGATTCGAGAGTGTCGGTTCGCATCATACTTGCGAGCAAATTTTCGTTTACAGAAATCACAAGAATGTATTTTTTTGGGTGGCCCAACTGACTCGCTTTTTGTATCCATTTTGATAGTATTATCTATATCTGTAGGCTGGTAAATAATGTTGGTAGATTTGATAGACGATGCTTGCGACGATATGTCTGATACAGTTGATACCGGCGATCCAGGAATTGTATGTGTATTTTTTTCGGTATATTCTTTTTCGAAGTCTTCAGTAAGTAGGTAGCTTGTATTTTGTACGAAGGATTCGTTACTATACACCAGGTTCGGACGCGCTAAGAATGTTTTGGTTTGTACAAAGGGCTTTTGATACTTGCTTTCTTCGTTATTTCCGTAACACATATAATCACGGTTGGGTCCATAATTTACATCAATACTAGTACAGTTTTTGGTTTGATAGTTCATAGGATTTTCTGTATAGCCTCTGGCATAATTGTATACTGAGGTGTAATCGTTAAGCAAAAATAAACTTGAAGTGGTTTTGTGATCTTTTGAAAATAGGACGGATCCAGAAGGGAGATCATTGATTCCAAAGCTACTATATGTTTCTTGAGGAGACAGTGGATTATAGCCAAAGTAAGGATTGAGTGTAATATCTGGTAAATAATAATCAGAGCCAAAGGTAGAAGGAATAGTGTCGTATGTCATTTGGTTTGTGCGTAACAAAAGAAGATACAAGTATAAAGTAAATCGATAATCAAGATTTTACTAAAAAAAAAAATAAGCGAGATTTAAATGCTATTTATATAAGAAAATTTATGGAAAAATAGTATATGGAAAGGAATATTACAGATAAACAGAAGTTTTCCTTATAGCGTCTGGAATTACTTCATAGCATTTCTCCTTTCCCCTTTTTTTGATAAAGGAACCATGTAACACCGTCATTAATATTAGAACAAAAAAGAAAGAAAAAAAAAAATAGCCTGAAGGATTTACCAACATAAATGTTCAGCCAAGGATCCTCCTTTATTTCCTCATTATAACATCATCCAATATGAAGCCATTTTGAAACGAAGCTGAAACTACGGATCAAAAGACCGTGAAAAAAATTAGACTTATTTCTTTACAAAAATTTGAGTTCTGACGAGCAAGGTTGCAACTTTATATATTTTGACTTTGAAAGTTGTAACGTTGCTCTTTCGTGTAACACAAACCGTAAAACTCATGTCATATATAAACCAAGCTGTAGTACAAAACCCAAAAGCCGGATAACGTTTCGTTCTTTTATTCCTGTATAAAAGAATCAAAAAGTGAGCGAGGCTCAGTATTCGATTACCAAAAAAAAAAAAAAAACCTCATTCATTTTGGGTTGGTTTATTCTGTCATATGAAGACGTGTGTGTGTGTGCTGTGAAAAATGTTAAAAGTTCAAACTAACAAGTAATTTTTCGTGCTAATATATTACAGTGCCACTTAAACTTATAATAGTTTAGCTTATTACTGAAGGCATTACTAATGTGTGGGGAAATCTATTGATTGTTATTTAAGAATGGTTGATTACTTGGCTTTCTTCTTTATTGATAAAGATATGGATTAAGAATGGTGTCTATATTTTTTATAATCCTTAAAGAATTTTATGTGTGCTATTTATTGTATATGAACATGCCGTGCTCATTAAGTATTTATAAACTAATCTGATAGTACTTTCTTTACAAAAATTATCAGAAGAGTGTTATAATGTGTATAGGAAACTTTCTGTTTTACTGCATTCGTGGGTATCTACAAGAAAGTAACTCGTTTTTACTCTTGGTTCGAACTACAAGTATACGATATTAACAAAAGACTTGGTTCTTCTTGACATTTGCTATAGAAGCCAAAATCAGACTACCCAAATAAGTAATATACTATTAATCACACCGTGTTTAAATTGATAAGAAAAAAAAAAAAAAGGGAATCAAACATTTTATCACCTGATATTTACTCATATCTATGACATAAATACGGATAGAGACACGTTGTTCTAACAAATATATCAACTTAAAAAGGAGAATGTCCGAAAAAATATGTAAGCAATGCAATCAAGATACGGCTATCTTATTATAAGCTTCAAGTTTTTTTTTTGAGCAACCTGTGTCCTTGTAGATCATTTTAGTGCATTAGTAAACAAGTTCATTTATTCCGGCCTTGACTAACCTAACCTCTAGTCGCAACCCTTAGTTTTTAGCTGATAAATGTCAAATTGAAAGATAAAAAGGAGAAAAATGATGTAAACCTTCTAGTGGTATTCTAGGTCTTACATTCATTATGTTTACCTCCTTGAATTTCTCACTCACAATACCTGTATTTCAAAGTAGTGTACCAACCATTGGTCTAAAAATGACATATATGATGGTATCATGACGAAGGTTTATCTGCGCGTGTAGCGTATGAACAGGCTATTTACAATTATGACATCTCGTTGCGCAGGTACACACGAGCACACCATGTATTCATTGCATCTAAAACTACTTTTTTGAAATTGATTTGTTGTTTATTTATTATTTTATCGTCAATGCTCAAATATCTGTATTGTAAGTTTAAATCAACTAATTTAAACAGAAAACAGAAAAGTGCACACATTCGTATTCGGGTATCACGTCACCTCAGTCTAGCTTAAAAATCTCTGTTGTACACTGTTTTCATAAATGGCCGCGTTAACGAAATGAAGACAGAGAAAGTGGTTGTGAGCACTCTAGCCGCGCTTTTATTTTCAGTTAATCAAATAGTAGGGGGTTTCAAATATTATTTTTTTTTGTAATTCTGTGTTTGAACCTAAAATGATTGGTTGTTATTAATTTGAATTAAAGTCAGCGAAGAAAATAAAAATTACAAAAAACTTTTTGTATGAGCATCATCTTTCTTTTATTTAACTCAAAATGCCTAAAATTAACACTAGAAATTATTCAATGTCTCAAAGCTCTTATCAAAAACAAGAAAGAGAAACGTTTGAAAGATATCGAGAAAACATCGCCTCATGGAGTCGACCTCATGAAGAATGAAGGATCCTTCTATATCTATAGATGGATTCTTTCTTTGAAGGCAAAACTTTCTGTTTATGAAGCAAGTCGCTATTTGACAATAGTACATCAACCTTTTCTTCGTCGATCTGGCAACTTTCTTGAAGATATGTTGAATATGGATGAAGGAAGATTTGTTCAACACGCCAGAATGAGTCGATCAGCCTTCTTTAATTTGATAGACACCATAAAGGATTTGCCTGGATATAATCCTCCTAACAAAAGAAGACCTCAAGAAGATATAAGAGTACAAGTTCTCTGCGTCTTAATAAGATTAGGCAACCATGGTAACGCATCCTCTATTGGTCAAATCGCGTACAAGTGTGGAGTATCTGAGGGATCTGTTTCCAAGTTTACCGAGAGATTCTTTGAAGCTATCCTTAGTATTCCATCGGATTACATCAAGTGACCTAGTGATGAAAGAAAACAAAAAATCATGGAGGAGACCTACAAGACAGCAGGGTTTGAAAACTGTGTCGGGTTTGTGGACGGAACGCCTTGCGTACTTGAGTATAGGCCAACAGAAAGAGGAGACGAATTTTTTACGCGCAAAGGTAACTACGCCATCCAGACCATGGCCGCGTGTGATCATGAGCGTAGGATCACCTACATTGAAACCGGGTTCTATGGAAGAAGACACGACGCCAACATCTTTCGAAGATCCCTCATGGGAAAAACCCCATCTGATTACTTCAAAGCCAAGGAGTACATACTGGGTGATTCGGCTTATCCATTGGAGCAGTATTTGGTGACACCCTTTAGACAAAACTCCACCGGGTTGAGCAAGAGACATAAGGACTTCAACTTCCATCACTCTCGAGTTCGTATGGCCATTGAGAACTGCTTCGGAATTATGAAGATGCGTTTTCAAAGTCTGCGTGGAATGCCAAACCAACTAAAAGAACAAAGCATGATCATCAATCCCAATGCATGGATCATGGTTTGTGCCGTTTTGCACAATATGCTGTTAGGCGAACATGATTCGATCGTAGAAGAAGCAGAGGAACAAGTGCGACGCGATTTAAGCACATCCGAAGATGTTGAAAACAGTCGCCAGTATAGCTCTCCAGCAACAGAACACAGAGAAATTCTTGCTGATGCTGTTTTAAAATACAATGCTCAGAATTAATATACTAACAATAATAAAAACTTACATTGATTTTATTCAATGAATTAAAAAAAAAAAAAAAAAAAAAAACATAAATACGGAAAATTAAATTTAGTAGTAAAAAGTGATATCTTCTTCAGTTAGTAGAGGGCTTATCACGAATAGAGCTTCTTTCTTCATCGTCATCATATCGAATCGATCGAATGCTTTTCCCTTCGGAGAGCTGCTCACATATATCTATTATTTTTGCTGCCTCTTTCAGGGTTTTTCCAGATGTGATAAGATCAGCAAATTTGGAAGCGAAGGTGAACTTTGCAACTTTTGCACTCTTCTCTACATTTTCGGTGAACTTTTTATTAGCCTCCAGCAATTTTTCAACATCAAAATTATGCGTAGCCCTCTTCTTTCCTTTCTTTACGCTTGACTTTTTTTTTTGCGGGAACTTCTACTTCCTCTTCACTTTCAACGGCAACAATTCTTCTTCTCTTTTTGTTGACAGCTTGAAACTGCTCCAAAGCCTCTCTTTCGTTGAAATTTCGCGCGCTTGAAATAGTAAGCACTTCTTCAGTGTTACTATCGCGCATTAAAGGAAGGAGATCGTAATATCTCTTGCATATATTCTCAAGTTGAACTAAAAATTAATGTAAGGGCAAAATGTTAGAATATATTTATAACAATAAAACAACATATTCCTGTACCTCGCATTGACTTGTTTGATAAATCACCAAACTCAATCGAAGTATGCAACTTGTATGCTCTTTGATAACCTTCAATTATCGTACCAATTTTAGTTCTGAACGAAGCTGCACTGCGACCCAAAATGTTGTTTTTTTCGAAGTATTTGCGCCCTCTTTGAATTACTGCCAATTTTTTTTTGAAGACTTTTCTTCTTTTCCTTTCCACACCAAATCTTTAGTTCCTTTCCTTCATCTTGAATAAGAAAATCCAAAAGAATGTCGTAGGGCGAACTGTTTGGCGCGTTCGTATCTTTTGTCCAAGAGTCGCATGCTCTTTTATCAGCCCCAATATGATTCTTGGTAGGTTCCAGAATAGCTTGGCCCAATTGTTGGGGTTCATTGTTCAAGATAAAGCTTATTTTTTTTTTTTTTTAAGGGAAACAAAGTTCCTGTTTTATTTAAAGTCCTTTAGATGTCATAACGAGTGATAAAAAAGACTGGGTATGGACGAAAGATAAAGCTTAAGTTGCTGGACATGATAAAAAAAAAAGTAAAAATAGTAACCGTTTGAAATCATTGTGATTTATATTAAGGGTATTTTACTACAATTTTTTCATTTTTTTCATAAGTACCTGCATAATGATACTCTACAGTTTAAAAAGTCACAAAATTCAGATGAGCCGCCGGGGATTACAGTATCAGGTATACTCAATTGGGCTCTTTTAGTTTGATTTAGTGTTGTCAACAATATCATTCCTTTCAACACTTTATTATCACACCAAAGTCATTCAGAATTCTCAAGTCAATTATTGCTGTAACAGGCTTGAGCTTTCTTTTGCTTATAGATGTTCTTAACTATATATAATTGTATTATTCCAAAGATTATATTTGATTGAATAGAAAAAAATAGAAAAGAAGCTATTTTGGACTCTTACTCAGGCTTGTAGCAAAATTTTACATCTTTTTGCTTCACTATGCATGTTTTTATAAAATATTGAGCTCACGAAACGTCAAGGGCAATATATATTATCAGCCTCAAAGAAGCGAATCCCATCATCTTTCTTTACAAAGGACACAAAAGCAGCTGTTATTATAGTTATTCACTATCATTAAACCAGTAAATCAGTAATAAGCTCATAATATAAGTTCTTTACAAAATGATAGGCACCTGTAGACATTTTCTATTAACATTGTAAAAATGTTTAGCACCTCTAGCCTCTATTTTTAAGCTTTTTTCTTCTTCTCCTTTCTAAGAGAATAAAGCTATCAAGTGCCTAATCGATACACTAGAGCTCATCTAGTGACATAATTCTTCATCGCTTTTAAAAAACGGTTTCTTGAACGGAGTCAAAGCTGCCAAAAGTATGTAGATTGACAACTTGATGTTTTAAATACAATGTCCGCCTTGAATATCTTCTATAATAACCTAGTGATATAAAGGCAAATTAAAATATATATTGAGAATGGAAGGGAAGAGTTTGAGTGGATAAGCTTAAGCTTCATAACACTGAATAATAGTGGCAAAATAAAACATTAACATACGCTACAGCCAATGAATGAAAGTGTGGTTTTGCTCACAAAATTTGAATAATAATTCAGTCTTTGAAACATTTTAACTCATAAAGGAGAAATCATGGAGATATTGAAAGCAACATGATATAATGAGTGTATTTGTCTGTTTACAAAAATTCTGCATTGATAAAAAAAAAAAAGAAAAAAAAAGGTATTAGAAGAACAATGAACAGGTATGTGCGTCTCTTATTACTCTACTAAGTTCCCTACCACACTGATAAGACCATAGACTATTGAAAGAACTATGTTTCAATTCTAACTGTCTTCTTATTAAAAAAAGAATATACCAGGGCTTTTCATACTAAATAAAAGGGCTCATTCATCCCAACTTGTACTACTTATTTTGAATCTGCGCGTTTTGATGCAAAAAAATAAGAAAAAAGTAGCGCCACGAAACGCCCTTTTTTCTTTTTCTTAAAAAAAAAATGGGAGCAACTGATAGTAAACTCGCTTTCAGAAAAACAGTATTTCGCCTATACGAAGAAAAAGTAACAAAAAAAAAAAAAAAAAGGAATATTAGATATGAAAACTGAATTCTTTTTAGGATATCTCAACTACTGAAAACGAATTCTGGAGCTCTGTAATATATTTAAAAAGCAAAAGATAATATACTGTAGATAGTAACATTTGTGTAGTTCTGGAACTTGCCTGAAACAGTGGATGATGTGTTTTCTTTGATAGGTGCAAACGATATTCGACGTATAAGAGATAGCTCAAAGAGTAACCTCGAAATATTGATTGATAAGGTAAAAATATATCTAAGCCATATTGCTCTGTTAAACGGAAAAGAAAGGTGTTGGATAAAATGAAAACTATATTGACAGCAAAAAACTTTCCCTCGGAACAACATTCTATAAACCACCTTTTAAATTGTTGCAGAATAATGACACGACTCATGCCTTTCATATTTGAAAGCTCTGAATGTCTGCAATGGGAGGAATCGTTCTTTTGGAGTCCACGACAACAAGAAAAAGAAGTCAAGACAGCCGACAATAAACCAGAGTATGAAACACTCCCTTGTAGAGCAGAATCACTATTGATGAGTAAGTACAGGAAAATGATTGTTCAACCATATACACGCTCTAAAAAAAATGTTCTATCTGTAGTGACTATTCAGGCTTTATACTTGTCCGGGTTTACACTTCCTATTTCAGTAGCGACAGAGGAATCAAAGATAGTATATGCCATATGGGAAAATGGGGTTGGGTCTTCAGTATCTTCAATCACCACATCTCGAGATACAGAATCTAACCGAACAGAGGTTCTAAGACTATTGACCGTATTGCTGTCCAAATCAATGTACACCGTTCCAGCACAACTACTATCCAAAGAAGACTTTTGGTTAAGATTTGTTGCAACAAAGATAGAGAAAAAGATTGTTTTAGTTATCCTCTGTAGTTTGGTTAACACTATTTGTAATTATGATCCAACTGGCTGGATTCCTTATACTCATGTCTTGGGTGGAAGTAAAGAGCAACTTGTTTCTTTTAGCTTGGCTTCTTTGTTAGCCTTGTTGGACTATAGATCGCCACAACAAGCAGACATGATACGTCAAGTCGACTCGGCATCCTCTCCTACCTCTGCCGAATTCCCAGTGACAAACATGGAAGTTCTCACTTTAGAAAGTCCGGACGTCGCTGCTATACCAAAGACTAGTGTCGAACTCGAAGTCTTTTCTCCACAAGATCAAGGGCCAACCTCTATTAATGTAGATAACTCTTTTAGACACTACATATCCAAATTGCATCGACCAAAGGATTTCGAGTTTTTGACAAAGGGTCTCTATCGTATTTTGGTAAATCCAATGACGGCAGTAAACACGTATTTGCCTGGGTCAACAAAACGTGTAAGTTGCTTTGTTGAAGTGATGATGTTCTGTTGGCGCTTGCTTGAAACGAATTCGGTAAAAAAAAAAAAATCATTTTATTCTGTTGAATGCTTTATTAAAACGACCTGTTTGCGATATCCTTTTTTTTTTTTTAGAGATTTAGAGACTATCTTGTAGAAAACGACCAAGTCCTTGATTTAACTGTAGCTTTGATATTTCACGCGACAGAAAATAAAAATAATATGGGTAAGTAATTGAAAAGTCCAACATGTACTCTTTATACTAACAATAACTATACAGCTCAAGTGGGGTTAGTTAGAATGTGTGCTTTTATGCTTCAGACGTTGTCATCAAGTAAAGGCTATTGTACAAAGCTTAACCAAACATTTTCCAACAATTCATCACTTCCTTCAATTGTTCGACTTTATGCATTCAATGGTACCTATGCAGACTTTTTGATTATCGTAAACAACCACACATGCTTATATAAAAAAAGGGCTAATTTTTCTTCTTGCTGTAGTCTATATTTTCACTGATCGCCTCAACTCATGGCTTGCTTTCATCTCTATATCCAGCATTAGTATTGACGATTACAAATATATCTCCTTTTGTGAAAAATATTGGCGTTACTACTTCATCAAAGCTTATGGGATTATTCCACTCCATGTCATCACCTGCTTTCTTATTAAATGAGGAGAACAATAACTTGTTGACAGGATATCTTTTGGAAGCATTCAATAATATCATTCACCATCAGTTTGCTGAAAATCCAAATTTTGTTTATTCCATGGTACTTCATCATGAGTACTTTACAAAGTTGGACAAGTTGACATTTGGAGCTGGAATAGCCGAGGCAGAAAGATTACGCTCACTGAGAGAAAGTCGAGAAAGTGCAAACGAAACCAAGTCGCAAGACGGAGAAGATGCTCATCCTCAAGAAGTAGAAGAGAACATTCAAAGCGATGAAGAAACTCAAGTCGCTAATACCAGCAGCACCATCTATGTGTCCAAGACTGGATTTACACCCACAGAAGAATGGTTGGAGAGCTGGAAATCGAAGTTACCATTGTCTGATATCGTGAAGTTGCTCGAGTTCTTGGTACCCACAATTGAAGATAAGTGCAAAGATAGCAACATTTCTCTTGAAGAAATCAAAGCTTATCTGGCAACAGTTTCTACAGTCGAAATCTTGACAGAAGAAAACACAATATTTATTCGCAAATTTCAATGGGGCGAAGCACTTTTTATTTGGTTCAGAAGCATGCTTTGGGGACAAAATTACGTGAGTACAATGAAAGATTATGGAGCTTGGAACGGTACCCATGTAAAGTTGTTTCAAATCAAACAAGGATAAAATACAAAACCTTTTTGAAATAAAAATAAAAGTTTGTGTATTTCAAAAACATGAGGATGGGGAGGATTTATAGTAACACTGGATAGATATTTAGGGAAGTTGGGATATTTTTTTTAGTGAAATTACGCGCGCGCCATAATAATAAATCATACAAGTAGCTTTAGATGTGTCCTCAACATCTCACTCTACCAAATTTCTTTATGTATTTTCGAAATAAAAATTCTACAGACATCATTTGAAAGTTCCTATTAAAATAATACCAGTTAAAAACCCGAGGCATTTTTGAGCCATTACATTGTTTGTTAAAACCTTCAATTAGAGATAGTTACCGTGTTATTATACATTCGTCAGTACGATAGAGCTGATATATCCCCATTCAAAAGGACTGTATGTACAACATCATCAGGACATACGCTATGGCGATATCCGATTTTAGATCACATTAGAAATTCCATGATAAACTAGCAAATACACATCGTATTTAGAGTCTGTAATATTTGTCGTACATTTGGTACCTACCCCTGAGTCCTATTTTGGTGGTCATTGTTTAGTTGCTTGGACAAAATTATTTGAAAATCTTACGATTTACCTCATAAAAGCTATCCAATTAAAGAGCATAAAGCATTCGGTTATTCTCTCCTTGCCGAGGAAATCAAGAAGTTTGTAACATTGCTTTTAAATGTCAAAGCGGACTCTGTGTCGATAAAAAAAAGGAATTTTAATGTCAAAGATCACACCCAAAGTAACCCATCAATAAATCGAAATAAACATTTGTTTACCAAAAAAAAGTTAAATCAACTAGCCAAAATTTAAACAGAGCAATACTAGAGTATTTGCCTTGTTATCTTTTATTATAGCTCATAAATGTGTAAGGACCGTGTTAGTGATTCGAGAGCCCCCTTGATGCATAAGGAAATACCTTGATACCGTTGAATCTTTAGTACATTTTTTTTTAAAAAAAGGTGTTCTGCAAACGGATCCGCGTTTTGTTACACAAAGATCTGTATAAAGTGATCTTAAAAAGCTCCGCAAGTCTTTTTTTTTCTTCTTTAAACTGCTATGGCCATTATCTCCACTTTACTCCCCACTCTAAAGTCCTTACCGCTGTACGCTGTATTAGCTCTTGCTGTCTTTATTATCATCAACATTTTGAACCAATGGGTAACACAAAAAAGACTTAAAAAATAGAGAAACAGAAAATGACTCAATAGTCTCTCAAAACCATAATAGTTTGGCCCAAAAAACTCCAAAGAACCCCCTGTCGTGTTTTCTTGGATTCCTTTTATGGGTAATGCCGTTGAATTTGGAATGTAAGATCTCGAGAGAGAAATCAATACGTGAGAGCTGTCATCTAATCATCTATTTTTTTTAAAAAAGAAATCCCATTGCCTTTTTACAAAAATGTCGAGAAAAGTATGGAGATGTGTTTACATTTTACATGGTTGGTAAACGTGTTACTGTCTTTTTGAATGCAGAAGGAAATCAATTTGTTTTTAACGCAAAGCAAAATTTGACATCTGCTGCTGAAGCTTATAACCATATGACCAAGCACGTTTTTGGCCCAGAAGTAGTCTATGATGCTCCTCACAGTGTATTTATGGAACAAAAAAAGTAAGTCATATACATAGAGTGGTTGACATGGAACTAATACATATATAAAAAAAGATTTATCAAGGCTGGTTTGAATTCAGAGTCTTTCCGTCAACATGTTCCTATGATTGTTGAAGAGGTTGAAGCCTTTTTTAACAAAATGGAAAAGCCTACAGGCTTATTCGATGCTTATCATACATTTGGTGAACTCATTATCTGTACTGCCTCTCGTTGTTTGATGGGCAAGGAAATTCGCGCAAGTTTAGACAGCAGTGTCGCTGATTTGTATTATGATCTCGATCAAGGATTCAAGCCAATCAACTTTATCTTTCCCAACCTTCCTTTACCTTCTTACCGTAAGCGTGACGAAGCTCGTCAAAAGATGACGGAGCTCTATTCCAGTATTATTTCTCGTAGAAAGGCTGATGAAGACTTTGTAAGTAATAATTATTTGCACAAAGTACTAACTCTTGTAATCTGTAGAGTAACAGTGATTTACTTCAAGCTTTGATGGATGCCAACTATAAGAATGGAGAGAACGTGCCAGATCATCACATTGCTGGTATTATGATTGCTGTCCTTTTTGGTGGACAACACACATCAGCTACTACCTCAGCCTGGACATTGTTAGAATTAGCTGACCGACCTGATCTTATCCGTGCCTTGCGTGAAGAACAAATTGAAAAGTTGGGATCTCTTAAAGCCGAATTGACCTTTGACAACCTCAAGGACCTTCCCTTGTTGGAAAGCTGTGTTCGCGAAACTTTGCGTCTTCACCCACCTATTTTCCAAATGATGAGAAGAGTGACTGCAGACAAGGTGGTTTATGAAAAGACAGGCCACGAAATCCCCAAGGGCAACTTCTTGTGTGCTGTACCTGGTGTCACTCAAACTGATAACCAATACTTTAACGAACCTTTGAAATACGATCCTTTGCGATGGATCAACTTGACTGATCCTGTTCACTCTATGGAAGCAGGTGATGATAGTAACGTGGATTACGGTTTTGGCGCTGTCGGTATATCTTCCAACAACCCATTTTTGCCCTTTGGTGCAGGTAGACATAGATGTATTGGTGAACAATTTGGTTATCTTCAAATCAAAACAATCATTGCCACCATCATTCGTCTTGTTGATATCGAATTGGAAGATGGTAAAGGTGTGCCCAAGTCTGATTACACTTCTATGGTCGTTGTACCTGAAAGACCAAGTAACATAAAATACACTTGGAGAGAATAGATTTTGCCTCCTTTTTATTTAATTGAACAAAAAAAAACCTTCCTTTCTATACTAATACACAACGTTAATAAAAAAAATTATATCGTAAAAATTCAGAAATATCCTTACTTTTTTGTATTTTTTTTATAATTGTATATTCCAAATCATTTTGCACCTAGCGGATGTTATCAAAGAGATATTAATTTATGCGAACGGTTTTCAAAAAAGTAATTGATAAAGAAGATCATCGTCAAAAGTCAAATACCGTCTGTTCTCTCTGCAGAATTTCGAGATACACACACTAATGATTACTCAGACCAAATTGGAGTACTAATCTCCATTTTAGTTTTTTTCAAAGTCAAGTATATTTTTGCTGACAGAGAGGGGTTGCTTTACAAAGAATTTTCAGTTACACATAAAACATTTCCTTTTTTTCCTCTTTTTTTTTTTTTTTTTTTTTTTTTTTTCATGGTTTATTCAAATAAAGACTTGCCTTCACAGTTAAACGAACCTCACGCTTTTGAATTGACATGGAAAAACTATTTACCTTCAACCTCTCAGTTTAATTGCTGTTTTCAAAGACAAGGCATTCAGCTTGACGAGAACGATGATCCACTGATTGAACCAGCTTATTACAATGACTATTCTTTATATCAAGGTGAAACAATAAACGATTATTTAGATAATCCCAGAGATTGGGAGTTTGAAGCATTATTGCCTGGCCAAAGCGACAGTATGTCAAGAGAGCCTTTGGCTACAAACAATCAGAACAATGAAATACATAAAGATGCCGAGTTTTTAGGAGACGATCAAATTGCTCATTTAGTTTTTAAGGATCACAACAAGGTTAGAAAAAGATATGTTTTTCTTTATATGAAAATACTAACAAAAAGAATATAGAACCATGGACGAGTTAAACAAAAGACAAAAGCACCTAAAGAATTTTATGCTGCAAAAAAAATGCCGATATTACAATTTTCAGCGGAAACATCGCCTGTATTGAAACCAAGTTTGCAAGATTTAACAGATAAATTAGCTTTTATTAAAAACAATACTCGATTATCAGAACAAGAAGAAGGCGATGAAACTTCCTTACATACATTAAATATTCAAACCGAAGAACAAATGTAAGAGACAATTGAAGAAAGACATACCCATTTTTTCCTTATAGTAGTCAATCAGTATCGGACATTGACTCGATCATTGCCTCTGAAGTATTAGATGAATACGAAAGCACAGCTCGTATGTCACATACGGCTTATCAAGACGATGAAATCTATATACCTTCTTTGGCAGATGATGCCCCATTTGCATCTGATCAGCACCCGTTTGGTCTTTTTGCAGATCAAGACGATACAGTGAATGAACAAGCGCCTGGTCTTTTTAGTCTTGGAAGACAATTCTTTGGCATTTAAAATTATATCCACCCATACACACACACACACACATCAATTTATATGTATTCTATCATTTCCTCAAATAATAATAACTACCTTGAATGACTTATATTTTTTTATTTATCTACTATTAAATTCTTGGTTTCATTTTTTTTTGTATTTTTCTAAAATTTTATGGCAATGAGCATGTAGCAACAAAGCGTGCAATGTTGCCCGAGTCAGTTATAAATGTAAGAGAATAAAAACCTTCTTAGGGGACAAGAAGGGAAAAAAGAAAAAGAAAAGGGAAAAGAAAAGAGCAAATTATTTGAAATATGGATAAATATAAGAGAAGGAAGAGATAAAAACTTAATACAAACCAGATCAAGTACCAGAAAGACTCATACTGTTACTTGGATAACCAATTCAACAGTTTGACACCGGGATCAACAGGAGAAGGAGGGCATTCATCATGAAAATAATAGTCCAGTTCATGGAGGATCGTACATAGGATAGGCCATAGAGTAAACCAGCTATGAGAAGCAGTAGGACGAGGTTTATATGATGGTAGTAAATTAAGAAGGAAAGAGATTGGATCTTCAATTGAGCGAGGCAGGTACAGACGACGATGGACATTTAGACAGTCAAAAACATGTCGACGACTCCAGTTATGATAAGGATGGAAGATGCATTTTTTAGTTTTATCACCAGGTAGCCAACTTTTATTCATCCACAGTTTTTACAAATAACGTTAGTTTTTTTTCATACGAATCAAAATTAATTTTCAGACGCTTAGTATACCTTTTTGGACAAACAAGTAAGCAATTTTGTACCGAAGGCTAATTTCTCAGACGAAGAAGAGAATCAAATACAGTTTACCTGTAGTATGCTTTACTCTACCTATAAGTGATCCCTAAGGCAGAAGCACGGAAGTCATCAGAAAGCATGGAGTGGACATTTTTTTTGGAAGGCCATCGCTACTCGTAAAAGAGCACTTGAACGTTTGTCTTACAAATCTTAATGGACGACCAAAACGTTGTCTGTGACTATGCAAAATGTTCCCAAAAGTTATGAAAAGGTGTTCATTTTTCAAAAAAAAAAAAAAAAGTTGAGATTTTTACCGTAAAAATACCTTTCCATTAAGTTTCTGAGTTCTATTGCTTTAGGCGTCTTTACAGAAACATTCTTTTTTTGTTGTACCGGTGCCGTATACTTGCATATAAAAGTCTTTTTAAGCATAATTTTTGAGGTCGAAAGATTCGGATCTCTTTAATTCATTAATAAAAGGTAACTTTGTTAGCGCAAAAGTATGAGTGACAAGTGTATTTGTGTTAATAACAAGCTTTTGTTTGAAACATCATGGACGATTTGGATCGGCACAACAGACATGGATAATTGTATAATACATCATTCTCGCTATGTCATTGAATCGATCGAAAGTTGATGTTACAAACCTCTGTCTGTGCTACTGTACTCTCAATCTAATCGAGGGGTGCTAGTCCAAGATCAAGAAAGCATATAAAAAAGAAAACTACTTTCACCTTTAGATGCTTTAAGACCAAAAATCAAGGTCACTTGTGAGACTAATTACTACAAATTATTACTTTGGATAAAACACCTTGAAGCTTATTGGGATAGATGTCTTGATAAAAAGTAGCGTTTAGTTTAGTATCTTCAGAGTTTAAATACTTTTTTATTTTGTCTGAAAAGCTTATAGAGCCAGTCCAAAAAAAAGTTTCAGTTGTCTGAATTTAAAGTGCGAATACTTTATGACGTTTATAAATTCAGCCTAAGCCGTATCATCTACCATTTTTGGATTAAGTGCTTGCATGACACAATGCGCTTTAGTTGACATTTATAAAGGCAAAACAAATCGTTCGTTTTCTTCTTTCTTTTATCTTTTTTTTTTAAAAAAATGAATTATATTAAAGACCTTTTTTTACAAAGTATCGAAAACCCTACTATTCCTGTTGATTCCAATCAACACATCTTTCGTAACCGTCAGTCTGAACACGGTTTCGTGAGTACTCCTCTTCAACCCAAGTTAGAAAAAAAAGATTGTACAATAGGACAAGTATGGGAGAAAACTGTAAAGGCAAACGAAAATAAACCTGTGTTTGGTAGTCGTGCACTTGTCAAAGTAAGTCTCTCCCCACCCCAAAAAAAAAGAAACGTATCTCATTTATTTCCTTAGATTCATACAAAAGAAGTCCCTGCTAAAGATGATAAAAAACCCAAGAAATGGACTTATTTTGAATTGGATGAATATAAATGGATGAATTATAAAGAAACCAACAGACGCGTACAAAGTGTAGCTTCTGCATTTCAAAAATCCGGACTTGAACAAGGTGATATCGTTCTCTTGTATTGTAAAACAAGGTAATAGGAAAAAAAAAAGAGGGATTTTAAAAAGTCTAAACTTTTTTTGTTTGTTTAGAGCCGAGTGGATGATTACAGCACTTGCGTGTCTTACACTTGGTTTGGTGATAACTACTGCTTACGATTCAATGCCATCTGATTCTGTGAGTCATATTATCAAAGAGACTCAAGCCAAGGCCATCTTCACCGAGGTAAAATGTGCATACTGAGAACATTTATTGACGTCACAACAAAAAAGGCATCCTTATTAGGAACACTGAACAAAGCCTACAAGGATCTTGAAAAAACAGAACAGCCCAGGTTTGTGGTCTACACCGGAAAAGGGTTTGAAGCACCCGAAGAGGTTCAGACTTTTAAAGATCAAAAGGCGGATGACGTAGAGATTTTGCATTATGATGATATCCAGGAATCAGAGCTTTCAATCCAACAAGGCCCCAAGCCAGACGATCTTGCATTGATCATGTATACTTCGGGTTCAACAGGAGCACCCAAGGGTGTAGAATTGACACATGCTAATATCATTGCTGCCATGGGTGCAGCCGAACACCTCGTCATTGACTTCTTATCCAAGGACAAACACTTGTACATTGGATTTTTACCTCTTGCCCATGTATTGGAATTTATTTTAGAGTTTATCATGATTGCCTTGTGTATTCCTATTGGCTATGGTACCATGCGTACTTTAATGAATGATTCTGTCTGTGGACCGAATGGTGAGGGTAAAGGGGTGGGAGATCTAAAGGAACTTAAGCCGACCATTATGGCTGGTGTACCTGCGGTCTGGGAAAAGATTAGAAAAGGTGTAGAAGGTCAATTACAAAAGCAACATTGGGCCGTTCGACAAGCCTTCTATGGTATACCCCCCTCTAAAAAAAAAAAAAACTACAGAGAAATTTACATCTTCTTTATAAATAGCTGCTATCGAGGCAAAATGGCAATTACTCAACTTTTTTGGAAAGCCCAATGCATTAACAAAGGCTTATGATTCCATTTTATTCCGTCAGATCAGTAATGTTACAGGTGGTAACCTAAAATTTGGTTTATCAGGAGGTGCACCTGTTTCATTCGAAACTCAAAAGTTCATTACTTCTACTCTATGTTTCATGTTGCAAGGTTACGGGTAAGAAAATCCTCCTCAAAATTGAACAATTACTTACAAATGAAAACTTTAGATTGACTGAATGCTGTGGTTTAGCAGCTGTAACGCTTCCTAGTCTTGGTATTGTCACTGGGATCATTGGCCCTCCTTCGCCCTCAATTGAATTCCGCTTTGTTGATGTACCAGATACCGATTATAGAGCTGAAAACAATGTGGGCGAACTCTGGTTGCGTGGTCCTTCTTTAATGAGGGGATACTACAAACGATCAGATATCACAAAGGAAGCCCTGACCTCCGATGGCTGGTTCAAGACTGGTGACATTGCCAAGTTGAATTCAGACGGTACAGTGTCCATCACAGACAGAGTAAAGAACCTGGTCAAGTTAGCACACGGCGAATACATTGCTTTAGAAAATCTCGAGTCAAAGTATCGTAACACGTCAGCTATCAAGAACATTTGTTTGGTGGCAGACAGCAATAAATCATACATTATCGGTGTTGTAGAACCAAGTGATGACGGTGTAGATAAAGCCACACTGCTCAAGGAAATTCAGCAGACTGCTTCTTCTTCAGGTTGTAATCGCGTAGAAATTGTAAAGGATATTGTGGTCACTCGTAACAAAGACTGGACAAAGGATCTCATGACAACAAGTGGTAAAGTAAAGCGTAAAGATGTGATGGAAGCATACAAGGAAGAAATAGAAAAAACTTACAAATAAAGCAAATTGCCAGTTTTGTGTAATGTTATTGGTCGTACGGAACTTATCAACACAATGGAAGCTTTTTTTTCCGTTTTTTTTTCCGTTTTTTCTTATCTTTTTTTTTATTCATGGTTCACTTGTCTCTTTTTACTATAGTTGCTTTTGCACTATCCTCAGTTCATGCTTTTGCAGAGGATCAACAACAGGTTATCTCTATTGAGAAGCACACTAAAAAGCCTATTGGACGTGTTCATAAGCTACTTCGCCACCATCCCTTAATTGACACACACAACGACTTACCAATGTAAGCTCCACCAAAAAACTTTCTTTACTTATTGTATTTCTAGGTCTTTAGCGTTTGAATTCGATGGCAAGATTAACAACCTGAATCTCACTCACCTCGACTGGGGACACACTGATATTCAAAGACTCCGAAAAGGCCAACTGACAGGTCAATTCTGGAGCATTTACTATGACTGTGAAGACACATCATCCAATCAGATCTTGAAGGCTATGGAGTCCATCGATGTGACCAAGCGTATGATCAACTTGTACCCCGAAACATTTCAGTTGGCAACCAATACCAAAGAATTTAAAAAGGCTTTTAAAAATGGACGTATTGCTTCTATGATGGGTATTGAAGGCGGTCAGATGATTGATAGTTCAATGGCTGCCCTCCGTCAATTCTATGAACTGGGTGTTAGATATATGACGGTAAGTACGCTCACGATGGTTATAGAAACTAAGCTTTCGTTAGTTGACCCACAACTGTCATACACCCTGGGCAGAGTCTTGTTGTGATCCTCAACCTGCCACCTTCAAGGGACTCGGCTTGACCGAATTTGGTATAAAAGTTATTTTGGAAATGAACCGTCTGGGTATGATGGTCGATATCTCTCATGTCGCTCACTCTACCATGAATGCCGTCCTCAACGTCACACAGGCTCCCGTCTTATTTTCTCATTCTTCAAGTAATGCCCTTTGCGCCATTGAACGAAACGTGCCTGATAGTGTCTTGAAACGTCTGGATGAAACAGATGGTGTGGTGATGGTCAACTTTTACAATAACTTTGTGCAGTGTGATTCTAGTAAAGAAGCTACCTTGTTGGATGTAGCAGATCACGTGGATCATATTGCTGCTCTTGCTGGTAAAGACCGTGTCGGCTTGGGTGCAGACTACAATGGTATCGAAAAAACGCCTGCAGGTTTAGAAGATGTCAGCAAATATCCAGACTTGCTTTCTGAGCTGGCTCGTCGTGGCTGGACAGATGATGAATTAGTCGGTTTAGCCGGGAAAAATCTATTGAGAGTATGGAAAAAGGTTGAGAAAGTTAGCAAAAGGTTGGCCAAGAAGAACCAGCTTCCTTATGAAGACAAGTTGAATGATTACAAATAAATGTATGTTTATTGTCTGGGTGCACATAATTCTGGGTTACAGTGACTTGTAAATGCAGTCTTGTCTGATTCTATTTGCAGTGTAGAGTGATGAACACCATAAATATCACATACAACGTGTTGTCCCTTGGATAAAACTTCATCATAGCTTACTTCAGCTGAATGATCTACTTTAATATGTGCTGTAAGAGAATACTTTCCGGGCGATAAAGTCCAAACATGCAAGTCGTGAACGGCAATGACACCAGGCAATGCCAATAGCGATTTTTCTATCAAGTCAGGATGAATGTTACCAGGAACACCTTCCATCAACACAGCCAATGAGTCCTTAACGAGATGATAGGTGGTGTATAGAACAAGGATTGAGAACAAAAATGTACACAAGGGGTCAACAATGGTAAGATCAGGTCTAAAAATAAGAACGATGGAAGAAATCAAGACTCCTGTTTTGATTTTCCCGTTAGGAGTCTTTTTTTTTTTTTTTCACTCAAACTTGTTACTTACCAATAGAGGCTAATAAATCTCCAATAACGTGAAGTGCAGCAGCACGGAGGTTGATGTTGGTTTCCTATAAATATAGTTGATTAATACAAGAAAAAATTAATGTGCCATTACTCTGTGATGATGATGATCGTGCGTTTCTTCATCGTCATGAGAATGATGATCGTCATGACTATGCGAGTGTCCATGGTGATGGCCACCTAAAACATAAGCCAAACTGCATTTTATAAAGCGCATTAATACATGTTTATCTTCAAGTTTCTTATTTTGTTTCCAGCTTACACAATGTTGACAACTACACCAATGGCTGCAGTACCACACATCTATTTATTATGTTATATATTTCGTTTCCCTCCTCGAAAAAAAAAAAAAAAAGGCGTTTCCTTACCAACTTAGCATTGATTTCTTGGGGAGATTTAATACGCTGGATGGCTTCATTCACCAAAAATGCAGTAAGAACCCAAATGGTCAATACTGACACAAGTGCTGCAATCACTTCTGCTCTATGGAAGCCAAATGTATGTCCTAAACAATAGTTCATATCCGGATTCTATCTCTTATACTTGTTTATATAACGTTACTTTTAGTCGGAGGTTTTTCAGCTAAATAAATCGCAACCAAGGCAACAATAAAACTTGCTACATCAGACAGTAAATGAAATGCATCAGACATCAATGCTATTAAAAAAAAAACAGTAAGTTTTTGTATAAAGAAGTTAAAACCAGTTTACCTAAAGAGTTCGCAAAATAACCAGCAACTAATTCCGTAGCAAAGAATACACAGGCAAGACCAACAGCAAACCACAATTTCCGTTTTGTTGATTGTGCCTCTGAACGATCTTTCAAAGTGACATTGGTGCAGTTCTTTTGGGAAGTAGAGTAAGAAACTACCGAACCTCCTCCGGAATGCGAGTCGACAGAATATAGGAGTGGGCTTCTTTCACTAGTCATTTTCACTAAAAAAAGCGTAACTGAAAAAGAAGGAAAAAAAAAAAATTTGAAATGCAGTACGAAAAACACATTTTTTTATGTGAGTCAGATCAGCAATTTCATTGGTCAACAGAACACCATTGTAGTGTGTAACTGTAAAAGAAAAAAACGAACAGGATCTTTGGATACACATGCAAAAAAAAGGGTTCTCTGCTAAGCATATCAATGGTAAGATTGTTGCATTCTAGTAGATTTCACCCGAAACCAAGAATATCATAGCTATCACATTCAATGTCTATTATATTGAAAAAAGAAATTCCAAGATTTGAATAGATCTCTAGCGCTAAATTATGAGTAAATTGATTAGTCTGAGATACAGCATCTTTTCCCTCGTGCCTGACAGCTGACAAGACAGATCGTGTACTCTTTTGATCCAACTTTTTTCTTGTGTTACTTGGTTTTGCGGTCCTAGAACACGTCAGTGAGAAAATTTCTTTGCAAAAATTTTTGACATTTGAAATGGACAATAAAAGACACGCTAGAAAAGCCCTGAGTCTATTAAAAAGACACACAATCCCTCAATTAGTCTTCAATAGTAGACTTTATAGCTTTTTTCTTTTCTTTTATTGTCTCAATATTGATTATCTGTTTAACATTGACCTCAATCTTGTAACACATTTTTTAGGATCCGTCTCAGGACATCTTCTGAGAAGATAAAAAGAAGGATATACGATTTGCTATTTCAATATTTAAAAATAAAAGCATTTCGCTGCACATCATATTCCAGATGCTAAAGTGCCTTTCTTAGTTCAATTGATGTCATACAGTGCTTTGACTATCAATCGGGCGGTTTTCCTTTTTGAAAAAATTGACCAAAAATTTTGGGTATTACTACGTGACCTCCGAAATGACACTCAAAATATCCCATTAAGCCGCCATTTTAAGCACTCTGTTTTCTTTGAGGCCCCGTTTACGCGTAAAGCATTGCAAATACAAGAGGTACGCAGACGCTTTACTCATTTTTGAAGCATTACACAAATTCTTAAAGCAGAGGTGCCGTTTTATGCCAGAAATTCAACACAGTCTTCTAATACAGAAATCATTTTGACTTCCAAATCCAACATTAACAATCAATGCGCTTTTTTTTTTTTTGCATCGTTTTAAGCCGTCAATAAGAAAAGAAAAAAAAAAGCATAAATGATAATAGTTTATATATGTTAAAACAATATAAAATAAAGTGCTTGATCTATAGTATAGATGATTCATGTCTTATTACAACGTAAAAAAAAAAAAAAAAGAGAGATATAAGCCATTAGCAAATATTCGGCACCAAACAAAAAAAAAAAAGCTTACTCGTGCAATATTGCCTCTTGCTTGAAGATCAAATATGTCACCTTTATATTGTCAGATCTTCTTAGGAGCCACAGGCATAGTTGTACATACTGGGGGACGGAAGTGGCCAAAATATTTTAACGAAACGACGCATTCTAAAATTTACAAAATGGTTACCGTTGACTTTTTTTCTGCACCTCTGTTTCATTTGAAGAAGGAAAAAAAAGTTACTCCAGGCCAGTTTTTGCTGAACTGTTGTTCAATGTGTGTTGCAACAGGTCGGCCGAACGTATCTGCTGTTAATTGAGCACACCTCGATATAGAGAGGTAATAGTCTTTGGGTGCGCTCGCAATGTTATTGGCGATAAATTTGCTGTCCACTTTTTCTTCGATTCCATAACATACCCTGCACTTCTTCTCGTCGTATTTCATGAAGTCAGTGGAGATGTTTTCTTCAGTTCCTTTGTTCTCTTTTTTTCTCTGTATTTGTTTTGATGAATAGTGAAATTTTCGAAGCTCAATAAAGTTGCTTTCCATGCTTTTCTTCCAGTCATCTACCTTTTGTACCGACGCCGAGTCATAAATACTGTTACTTGTCATTATTTAAAATTTTCAGGCCATTAGAGTCCTTCCTTTTCTCTATCTCCAAGCCTTTTTTTATAGTGACGAGCACCACTTCCGTAATCGGCATCTCTGGAGTAAACACAAAAGCTCCTTTGGATCTTTAGGCTTTCGAAGCCTTCAGTATCTAGATTAAACCAACGACTGATATTTTATCATACGAAATTGAATTTTCTTTTATCTCTATAGGATGGCTTGTATCTTATTTTTTCTTTAGAGCTTCAATTCTCTTCCGTTTATTTTCCTCTCGCTTAGGCGCCAGATGGAGGCGAAGAAGTACCATCAAAAGGTTATTTAACATGGTATAAAAAGGACCCATATTGTCCCACATGTTCTTGAAATTGGTAGAGTACTCGGGGAGGGCCATCTTCATGACATAAGGTTCTATATCCGGCTTTTTGTTTTCGGAAAGCGGCAATGCTTTGAATATTGCATTTAAAAAAAAGGATGTTTCGTCAGCGATCCTTCTTGTGCTCCTTTAGGGCCAAAGTACATAGAGTGAACCAACTGTAATTGATTAAATTGAACAGCTGCATTAGATTTTGAGTATATGGATTGGAGAACAACAGATCGTGATTTAGCAGCGGAGGACAACATAGTGTTATGTATTAAAACTGATAGTTTTGTGGTAATACATCCGAAATCATTGCACTGCGGATATTGTCTAAAAATTCGTTTTGGATACCAAGAGTCAAATCAGATCTGAATAATGAAGTTAGTGAACAGCTGAGAGTTCTTAACTCTGGTTCTTCATCGGTAGGAGGAACTGGAACATCTTCAGTATGAGCTTCACTACTAGTGATTTCAGTATGCGGTACTTTTGTATTTTTTTCCTTTTCCTTTTAAATTGCTTTGAATCTTTTGAGCAATACTATCAAGATTCTGATCAACGAACTCTTTTCAACGCTGGCATGGTATCTTATCCTTTCTCTTCTTTTTTAACAAATTCTCCAACTCGCTTGCACTCGCATAAAAGCCTTTCTTTAACAATACATATTTATGTTTACTTTGGTATCTGTTTTTTTCTTAAAAAAAAACATATAAAAAGCTTCCTTTAAGTGTATATAGTCAAACTATAGTCTTTTTCATTTATCAATCAAGTTTTATCATCCATGATATATTATGCTTGAAGGAAATTTTATTCAAGTACCGTACAATGACGTTCACTGATCCCAATAAAATGAGACCAACGGTGAATATATTGCAAACTTTTTTTTCTTAATAGAACCGATGAAAATCACAAGTAGTATCTTGTTGGCGGTACAACATCTAAAAATTGGCGCTTGACATGAAATATTGGCCACATTTTCTGTGAGAATGATAAAAAAAAATACAAGCTTTACGCCCGAGTTATTCGTGTTTGAATTCCCGCGATTTGACCTTTAGCATGTTCAATAGAGTTAGAGTGACACAAAATGCTATTTTCATTTATGCATAATTGACTACGAAAGGAATAATGCTTCAAGAATGATAACAAGAAACCAGTATAACTACTCCTAGGCTTTTTTTTTTAACCTTCATTTTCCTTCTCTCTCTTTCTTTTCATAGATATGGGAATTTTGAAAAGGGAAAATCGTGATCTTCACATGCCTAATTCACCTCCTCCCGAATACATTGAAGCATTCGATACAATACCACTGACTGAAACCCTTTTTGATCGACCCACATTGACAAAAGTAGAAAAAGAAATAAAGTCATACAGAAATTCAAATAGAAATAAGGTAGCTATTTAAAAGATCCTGCGACTGTATTAAACATTTATCTAGATTGTATCATTTTTATGTACACATCAGCATACTGTTACTGCAATTGTTTTGACTGTACTCGCTTTTTGGACTCGTTTTAGGAAAATAGACAAATCTAAAAAAGTTATATGGGATGAGGTAATATATACATAACAGGCGCATTGAAGGTTTTAACTTATACTAAAAAAAAGTTGTTATCATATTCGAATTAGGCACATTTTGGAAAGGTAAACTATTCTTTAGGAGACAGTAAAGATTTTTTTTTGCTTATGTATTTTTAGTTTGGTTCGTATTATTTGAAAAATGAATTTTATTTTGATGTACATCCTCCTTTGGGAAAAATGCTTGTTGGATTTTCAGGTTACCTGGCTAATTATAATGGTTCCTTTAGCTTCGATTCTGGATCAATTTACCCGGAAGAATTGGATCTTTATACAATGCGTACATTTGCTGCTGTCTGGGGTGCTATGCTTGTGCCTTTGGCTTATGGTACAGCCCATAATCTAAATTTAACAACAAAGTCTTGTATTTTGGCTGCGTGTATGATACTCTTTGATAATGCTTTGTTGACTATCAGTCGTTTCATTTTGTTGGATTCTATGCTATTGTTTTTCACAAGTTTATCCTTCTTTTGTCTCTCAGGATTTCGCACCCAAAAGAACAGGTAAACTTTAGCAACAAAATTTGTTGAAAGGAAAGATTCTTATGTGACGACTAGACCCTTTTCAAAGCAATGGTGGTCCTGGTTATTTGGTACTGGTGTTTCATTGGGTTGTGTATTGAGGTATGCTGGAATAAGGATAATTCTTTGAACTAATCTCACTGTTTTAGTGTAAAATGGGTAGGTCTATTCGCAGTTGCATTAGTTGGAATTTATACAATAGAAGATCTCTGGGATATGTTGGGCGATCTCACTATGCCCCCAACAAAATACCTTGCTCATTGGGGATCTCGAGCCATCTGTCTAATTGCTATTCCTATCATCATCTACGTCTCTAGTTTTGCTGCCCACTTTTATATTCTTCGCAACAGTGGTCCTGGAGATAGTATGATGACCCCATTGTTTCAAGCCGGACTCAACGGTAGCACCTTTCAGGCCAATCCAGTCCAAGTAGCATTTGGTTCAAACATTACCATCAAAAGCTTTGGATATACGGGCGGGCTCTTGCATTCTCATGCTTCTTATTATCCTGATGGTTCAAACCAGCAGCAAATCACTTGTTACTCCTTTAAAGATTTAAACAACATCTGGCAAGTTCGCCCTCCAAGATCAGAAGGAGACGAGCATCAACTAGAGACAAGAGAAAACAATACCTCTGTTAGATTTCTGAAAAACGGCAACACTTTGCGCCTCTTTCATCTTTATACCATGCGCAACTTACACAGTCATCCTATCAATGCACCAATCTCTACAAAGCACTGGGAAGTGAGCGGATACGGAGATGAGGAGATAGGTGATATTCAAGATAACTGGAAAGTAGAGATCGTAAAGGATATCAACGACAAGAACACAAAATATGTTAAGTCTTTAACCACACTATTTCGTTTACGCCATGTCTATCTGGGCTGTTATCTTGCTTCCCGTCATGAAACATTACCTGAATGGGGATACAGACAACAAGAAGTGTATTGTAGCAGAGAAGATAATCCAGATGATTCTTCGACTTTTTGGAGCGTTGAAGAACATCATAATGAACACCGTAAGTAATTGCTCTATGTTGTGGCACGAATTGTTAAATTGTATTAGTGGAACCTGCACCTGAAAAGGCTTATAAATCAAGCTTTTTTCAGAATTTTGCGTATCTAAATGTCGTCATGTGGTACTCGAATAATGCTTTGATACCCGATCCTGATAAAGATGATATACTGTCTTCCAAACCTAGAGAATGGCCCATGGTCTCTGTTGGTTTGCGTATGTGTAGTTGGGACAGTGATAATATCAAGTTTTACTTGATGGGCAATCCTTCTGTCTGGTGGAGTTCATTTGCTTCTATTGTTATTTTTTCTGCATTGTTCATCATTTATACAATTCGACTAAAAAGACAAGTGATCGACATGAGCCCAGGTAAGATAAAGGACAGTTTTTTATTTGACGGGTCTCATAAGAAAATTATTTAGTACGATGGATACAGTTTACTTCTGTGGGTAAATTGGTCTTTTTTGGATGGTTTTTACATTATATTCCTTTCTATATGATGGGTAGAATTACCTATTTACATCACTATTTTCCAGCGCTTTACTTTAGTGTGTTCATGCTGCCATTTCTGATGGAACACTTTTTAAGACACAAATCTAGAAAATTCAGGACTGTTATTTATGGATTAATTTTTGCTGCCATGATTTTCAATTTTATACATTTTGCTCCATTTTCTTTTGGTATGGAAGGTGATATTCAACAATATGCCAATCGTCGATGGTTTAAACATTGGAATTTAATCGAAACTCAATATTAAAGGTTTGCGACACTTGCGCTCTTGTAAAAAAAAAAAAAAAAAAAAACCCGAATAATAATAAAAAAGTGCAGCTCGAAGAGCATATACCTCATTGATTTTTTTTGTCAACACAGGAAAACCAAAAGTCGTTTTGTTCTAGTTTCAAAATACTTTTTTTTTTTAATTTTTTTCTAATAAATGGGATCAAATGCAGATGTATTTCTATTATAAAGATTGACGGCCGCTCGACTAAATGAAACTCGGGGCATGTTTAAATAGCCACTCATAATATAAGGTGCAACAAACAGGTGGCAAGTAATGATCATGCTAGCAAAAGCGTATATTTTCCCCAAAGGAGCACTCTTGAAGTATCTATCACCTATACCTATGAAAAACATTTGGCTAGCAAAAAATGTGAACTGAAAAAAACCTCTTGGTAAAGGAGAGCCATAAAAGTATGCTGCAGGGCCTGTTGAAACGTACAAAAAGTACTCATGCATTAAACCCGACATAACAAATACAGACAGGGCAGGTAGCCACCGAGATGCTTTATGGCCAGACACAAGCTGGAAGACTAAGCGAATAGGCTGATAACCAAGACGATAAAAGCATTCATTATAATAAGTGTGCCATCGTCTTCCCCAAAAGTCTCGAAGGGAATTTGCACTCCATGGGCTGTCAAATGCAGGTGGCATATGGATTATTTCTTCCATATAAGTTTTTACAGCTCTAATTTGTTGAATGCGGTTCGTCTTGTTAAGGTCTTTTGCTTGCTTTTCTTTGGTGTATTTGCTGAGTTGGCGTTTCTCTAATGCTGATGCACCCCTGTGTATAAGGATGAACACGATCATAAACGCATCGTATGTTAGCTGTAGCTGCATCTGAAGATAAACCGCAAAGATCATACAAACGATTGTGCTATGTATAAAACCACTGAAGGTAAGTGAAAACCCATGATTTACCGTCGATAGTCCCAAATAGCTAAGGTATTTGTGTACAAAAGCTGAAAGGAAATGCACAGGGGCATTTTTATCACAGATGTGTAAAGCTGCTTCGCTTATATCTGCAATCAGTACATGCTTGATTTTTCCCTGGATAAAAGGAGCTAAAGGAGGGCTCGTATCAGCAGAACTTGGATGATTTATATCATCCTCCACAACAGCATCTTTGATCACTCTCTTCCTTCTCCAGGACAGAATAGTCAAAATAAATGGGCAGGTTCTTCTTTCTTCTATAGACATTGAAAATAGCCATACGCCCATTTTCATAGAAGTTCCCCATGACCATACAGATGCCGACATTTGAGAAACATATGTCAATTCACCAGCAAAGTACAAGGGTAAGCATAAACCGAACGACAAGAGTGTAAACAGGACTGCTTCTTGAATAATGTTTCTCTTTTTCACTGGTATGGATACAACCATGAACAAAAGGCTTGGTAACAAGCTAATAACTGCAAACGTGATATTGCTGATAGTCTGGTCTGGTGATTTATCCATACTCTGCTTTCAATTTTATAGGTAATGGTATAGGGTTGTATTTTTGACGTTTGTAGACAAATTAATAAATACACAATAAAAAAAGATTTAAGGAGTTGAACTAAAAAAAAAAAAAAAATACAAATTAGGGTCCGAATTACAACTCATTTTTGTTGAATTAAACCAAAATAGGATCTTTTACTTCCATGACCTAATCATAGACTTTTCAGAGCATTGGATGATCATGCCATTTGATCCGTACAGCCCTTATTGAGCAATGTGTTTTTTACTAATTAAATCCCTAGAAACTAAAAGGGTTTTGGGGGAGAAAAAACCTATCATTAGAACTGCTTTATTCTTATTCTCTTCACTCGTAATTGTTTCAAGAAAATGTGGTTATGAATTAGTCATTCATGCTCTAATGAATGTAAGCTCTGGTATTATCAAGACGAACATTATACACGCACAAAGATATACTTTGATGTTAGTTGCTGTTTATGGAAAGAATTATATAATACGGAGTTTAGATAAAAGAAGCGGCCCGGACCATACGTCTTTAATGTAGGGCTGCTAGGCTCAAACAGGCAAAGGACATCCAGTAAACATCCCCCTCTCTCTTTGACAGGTCATCAGCATCATGGTCAAGTTCATCAAGGCTGGTAAAGTATGTAGATCAATCAAACTATAAATATTTTTATGGATGATTTAATAAACAAATATTAAGACTAATCTTGTGCATCATTAGGTTGTAGTTATTTTGCAAGGTCGTTACGCTGGTAAAAAAGCCGTCGTTGTTCGCAGTATGTATTTTCAGCTACATTTATTTCCCTCCCTTTTTTTTTTCTTTTCCTACTGGAATTTCGCCAACATAACACCGTGCATCACTGAACAATATTACCATAATTCAATCAAGTCCAGTAAAACAACAATCAATTTATTTGAGACATTTGTCACATGCAAAACACGACAAAATTAAAAATGACACGATATGTTATGTAGCGCAATTACAAGGGGAAAAAGAAAAAAGAAAAGGAATACACACTGCATAGATATTAATTATTTGTGATTAGACCACGATGAAGGTACCAAAGACAGACCCTACGGTTATGCCGTTGTTGCTGGTGTTGAGCGTTCTCCTCTCAAGGTTACCAAGTCCATGGGTAAGAAGAAGGTTGCCAAGCGCTCCAAGGTCAAGCCTTTTGTTAAGATTGTCAACTACAACCACATGATGCCTACTCGGTAACTAGAAAGATAACAAGTGCATTATATAGAAACTAAAATATTTTTTTACTAGTTATGCTTTGGAATTGGAGCAAATCAAGGGTACCATCTCCGCTGAAACTTTCAAGGAACCCACTCAACGTGTTGACTCCAAGAAGGTCATCAAGAAGTTGTTTGAAGAGCGTTACCAAACTGGTAAGAACAAGTGGTTCTTCAGTAAGCTCAGATTCTAAGTGTGTTTGATCTGTCAATTAAAAACATAAACAATACATTTTGTAATTTATTGTTCTTTTTAAAAAAATGGATTGTTTTATTGTTCAGTAAGAAAAATTCTTGAAACGCGTTAAAAGATGTTTCAAACCTTTCAGTCTTCGCACAAAAAAAAGTACCTAGTTTTTATTTTCTTGGCTATCTTTGTATCCGTTGTTCATTCACGAGTATTTATAGACTATTAAAATCCTGTAAATGATAGCTCTCCCTTCTAATAAATTTCTGGTGGTGATGGGTTCTCTCGCTGGCGAATCGCTTAATTAGCACCCTACTTAAAATAACGGTCTCTGCCTATATTGACGTTTTAGCCTAGTTTTAGTATAAAAGTGGCATACGTTCATTAAGAAAAGAAAGAGACGTTGACAATAATATACAACCATATTTATGCTCTATGTGATCATGTACTTGTCTGTGTTAGCATTTGTATTTGTGCTTACCAATGTCCATCACTGTTTCACAATGACTATATGGTACAGGCCCATTGTACTTTTACATAGCAACGCAAATCGGACTTTAAAAGATAATGACAGTTGTCAAGGTATAAACAATTGAGTGCAGCAGAAGGAATAAACGTTCTCTTTCCTTGTACATCAAGTAATATAAGCATCCATCCATCATCCTTCAACTGCTAACAGATGACCACTTTTGCAGATAATGTCTCGTGTTCCTAGTGTTCTCAGCCCCACCGAAGAGGATATCCAACTCCTCTTGAGCGCTCAATGCCACATTGGTGCCAAAAACGCCAACACCCGTATGGCCCCTTACATCCACAAGCGTCGTGCTGATGGTAATGCAAACAAAATGCTTAGTATAAACCAACTCAATGGCTAATTAAACATTATGCAGGTATCAACTTGATCAACATTGGTAAGACTTGGGAAAAGCTCGTCCTCGCTGCTCGTATCATTGCCGCTGTCGAGAACGTAAGTTCATTTAAATTTTAATTTTCAAAATGCTAATTGTGCTGTTTCCTTTTAGCCCCAAGACATTGTCGTCATCTCTGCTCGTCCTTACGGTCACCGTGCTGCCTTGAAGTTCGCCAAGTACATTGGTGCCGAAGCCATCGTTGGTCGTTTCACCCCCGGTACCTTCACCAATTACATCACCCGTTCTTTCCGTGAACCTCGTTTGATCATCTGTACTGATCCTCGTTCTGACTTCCAAGCTGTTTTGGAAGCTTCCTACGTCAACATCCCTGTCATCTCTCTTGCTGACTCTGACTCTTCTCTCCAATACATTGATGTTGCTATCCCCACCAACAACAAGGCTAAGCACGCTATTGGTTTGATCTACTGGCTCTTGGCTCGTACTGTCCTCCGTCTCCGCGGTACTTTGGACTACGCCACTGCTTGGGAAGTCATGGTTGATATGTTCTTCTACCGTGATCCTGAGGAAATCGAAAAGGAAAACGAAGCTGCCGAATTCGAAGGTGACTTTGGCGCCACTGCCGATGCCACTGCTGGTGAATGGGGTGTTGAAGGTGATGCTGAAGGTGTTGCCGGTATTGCTGCCGCTGCTGCTGACTGGTCTGCCCAAGGTACCACTGATTGGGCCGAAGACTCTGCTGCCCCCGCCGCCGCCTCTTCTTGGGAAGCTTAAACACGATGTTTTTTATAGACAAAAAATAAACAAAAAATTGGTTATCACTTTAATTAAATTTATAAAAGTGGAATTTTTTTTTTAAAAAAAGTATAACGAAAAAAGAAATAGCTTACGCCTTTCCAACATTAGTTTTTTCTGTAGGCTGATTTAATAATTCGCCAAGTTATTTGGCATTCAACTTTCAATAGAGATTGGAAGAATCATGTTATATATATATGTTGCGAATTATACAACCCATTGCTTTGTTTCAGGTTACTTTTTTTTTTTTTTTTTTACTCAACATATAATTTGTCACATAATAAACTGTTACTGATACAGGCTTTTTTGTCTATCAGGTTTTTGATTTACGTAAGTGTTAAAATTCAATCTTAAAAGCAGATGTGGTTGGTAAGTTTGCGGCATCTTTAGTTTGTTATTGATGAAAACAGCCGTTTAGCTTCTTTGGTTAAAACTGTTTAATTTAGGTTATCATCATGATATTGATTCCATATTTTTGAATCACATTTGATGTCTAAAAAGAATTAAATATTTCATAAGTATGATCCCTGATTATAATCTGAGAAACTCATGGTTTTATATTAAATATGAAGAGATAATCGTCTTTCTGATGTTGAAAAAAAAAAAAAAATCAATGGACTTAGCAAAAACGAATTCGTTTTTGCTAATAGCTTTTTAAAAGTATACAGACAATTACCACCAGGAAAATGCACCATGTCCCCAAATGTGAATATTGTAGTACATCATGAAAGCGCTATATAAACGATACTAAAGAACAGCAATTCTTTGGCTTGATTTATGATGTTTTTCTTAATTGTTTAATGAATACTTTTACTAATCCCCTGAATAACACTATATTGTCATATAGTATGATATAGGTAAAACACCTATTAGTTGTGGTTCCAAATCAAACTCTGGTAAAATTTGCACCTTTTACACTGAAAATGAGCGCTAGTTTAAAAATTCAGGCACACTTATTTTTTTGTCTGCCATCCCTTGAACCTGGTTAAGTAAAATAAATGTAGTAATTAACTTCTGAATCGGGGGGGGGGGTTTGCATTCTTTTTAAAAAATATCTACGTCTAAAACCCGAAAATCAAAAAACAAATAGATTTTTTCCGCCTAAAAAAAAAAAGAGCTTATTACGTGTTATGTACCACTTTTATCATTGTTCCAGAATTTCTGTTTATTTTGTCTTCATTTGTGTTTTCTCCTGGTGGATATTTTTTTTTTTGTGTAGCTGCTTTTTATTACACTGTCATTTATAATCTAATTGACAAAATTCAAGTTAACCAAATATAACATTGGTGCTGCCATCATTTTGAAAGATTTTCTTTAAATGAACAAATAATGTCTACAGTATCTGTAAGAACTTAGTATATCAAGCAGAAACACCTCTATGATTTCTAATCGCTAGAAAAGCACTCAAAATTATGCTATGCAGCTGAATCAGTAGCCAAATTCTGGATCGACAATTGATGTACCACTTCAAAAACAGCTGAAGGTTGCATACATCAGCACATATGTTTCGGACAAGCAATACGTTGTATTGCATTTCACATCAAAGACGAAAACAAAGAGTAAACCTTTTGAATTTTTTCCCTAATAATTCTTAAACTGATTTTACAAAAAACTAAACCAAATCATATAATACATAGAGTATGCCTTAGGACCACTGTTTAATTCTTTTTGAATAATTGAACACAAAATAACAAATCAGCTCAATTTTTTTTTTGAAAAACATTCCTAGTATTCGGCTTTCAGTTTACTCCGCACATATTGCTCGAGAACAGCACTTGAGGTAACCAAGAAGTTAAAGAGCAATTGAGCTTGACAATGGCCATTTTTTTTCTGAAGCGCTATATATATCTATTCTAAAAAAGCATATACAGTCAATGATATAGTTCATGAATTTGCATTCCTTTAGAATCCTTTACAATTGCAATTTTCCAAAATTACGTAAAACTTGTACAACACATTTATAGAAAACAGAAACTTTAACTCAGAGTATTGTAGAACATTGGCCATTCTCACACTTAATGCTAATAACAAACAAATCGCCCACAGTTGAGCATGCCTTGAAGAAGACAAAGTGTATATACAAATTATTTATTATTAAACCAAAATATCAAGCTATAGAGTATACATTTGGATGATATCAGAGTTACACTAAAGAAAATAACTCATTTCCATATATTTTTAGAAAATAAAGAAGTGTTGCTATTATCGCTATCTTAAATATCCAGTATTCAATTAAAAATCAAACGTGTAAAGTGATATGTGTACTTCAACTTTATTCAGGCGTTAAATTTCATGCCGCATTTTATCAAGTTCAAAAAAAAAAAAAAAAAAAAAAAAAAAAAAAAAAAAAAAACACACACACACAAAGCAAACCCAACGTTTAATAGCCGAATATTTTTTGGTAAACAAAAATAAAAAAAATTGTGAAGCCAGGTAATAATAGTGAATAAGAGAACAGTGCGTTTAAGAACCGAAGTTTACAGTTGTTTCGTGTTAAGGATACGGTCCAACACATGTTCTTAGTTTTAAACCATTTATTAATTAAAATTTTCTGTTTTCCGCGAATGGCCTTACATTCAGAAAATATCATCACAACAATAAAAAAAAAAGCAATCGCATCGAATTAATATATTAATATTAAGCTGTAACATAAACAATAAGCCAAATTCCGTATTCAATGTATTTTTAATAGTATAAATAGAGCGCCTTGTTTCTCATCAAATTTGAATTATCAAAAAATCAAAAAAAGCCAATTCCAATGGTCCAATTACTTTCCTTGACTAGCTCTGTAGCTACCTTATTATTGCTCTCTGTTGGATTTAACGAAGTCGCTGCAAAGACTTGTACCGTCGCTAAGAGCAGCTCCGATGACTCTGTTACCATCACTAAAGCCTTCCAAGACTGTAAGAACGGCGGAACTGTCGTTTTTCCCAAAGGAAAGACCTACTACATGAAGAACATGATTGCTATCGATGGGCTTAAGAATGTTAACATCAACTTGTCTGGTGAAATCGTCTTGCCCACTTACAACAAGAAGTTTAAGGGAAAGAGCTCTTGGATTGAAATCAAGGGTGACAACATCCATATGACTGGTGGTGGACACATTACCGGAAATGGACAAGCCTGGTAAAGCATTTTTTAAAAAAGTTTTGAAATCATATTTAACCACACTTTCTTAGGTACGATAAGCAAGATCACACCGCCCCCACTGTTCTTCGTATCAAGGCCACTAACTCTGTCTTTGGCGATTTCAAGATTTATAACTCTCCTAGAGCTCACATGGCTGTTACCAGCTCCAACAACGTTGTCCTCCAAAACATTTACCTCAAGACTGCTTCCACTAGTAGCAAACCTCCCAAGAACACTGATGCCTTAGATGTTTCATCCTCTAGCAACATTGTCTTCCAAAACTCTGAACTTAATGTCGGTGACGATTGTACTGCTATTAATGGTGGTGTTAAGAACATCACTTTGAAGCACATTACTTGTAACGGTGGTCATGGCTTCAGCGTTGGCTCTTTGGGTAAGGGTGGCAAGACAGAAACTGTTAAAACCGTTCGTGTTCTCAACAGTGTTTGTAACAACTGTCAAAATGGTGTTAGAGTCAAGACCTGGCCTGGCGGAAAGGGCTCCGTTACTGATGTTGTTTACAAGAGAATTGAGCTCAACAACGTAAAGAACCCTATCATCATTACCACTCATTATTGTGACAAGAACCAAATGTCATACTGTACTAAGAACAAGGACAAGTCTTTGGACATCAGCCACGTCTCATTCCAACACATTACTGGTTCTACCTCTTCAAAGAACCCTGCTGTCAGCATTGACTGTTCTGCCAAGTCTCCCTGTACTAACATCAACATGAAGGATGTTAACATTAAAACTTCCAGCAAGACCAAGAAGAACGTCTGTAACAACGTTTCCAACTCCAAGAAGATTGCTCAATGTCCTTAATTCTCTTTGCAAATTATTTACCAACATTCTGCAAACATTGAATAAATATTGATAAGTTTTAAAAAATTTTTTATCAATTCATTTTAAAAAAGATAGTATATGTTTCTTAAAGACTTATTATACTTGTAAATTAACTTTTATTTACAACTCTACTTTGTTTTTGAGAGCTTATTGTAGATTGTTCACTAGCATAAAAATTATTTTATAGGAACTGCATAGGACCACAGTGTTTTCATATTATATATTTGTCCTAATGGTTCCTGATGTTTAAAACGACGGTGGCTGTGTCTTCAAACAACATGTCTTTTCAATATCAATTATGTGACATCTTTTTTCCAGGGAAACTTGGAAAGCCTACAAAACTGAAATCCATAAAAAATCTGGCACTTTTTTTGGGGGTAAAAGGGCTATTCGTTAATCTTAAAGAAAAAAGAGTGCACTAAATTACGTTTAAATTTTGTAAACAGATACACATCTGAGTTTTAAAAAGTCCATTTGAGAGAAGGCACATTGTAAATTAACTTTTCTTTCATATCAAAACTCTTTAAAGACAAGTTAGAAAAAAAACCTGTATTCATTTCAAAGAGTCACAAGACAATTGTAATATTAAAGTGACTCTTCAATATGTGTAATAACTTTCTTGATACATAGTACATTCATTTAAATTGAGATGGTAGAGAGTAGCAAATCACGTTCAACATCTTTAAAAAAACTAGCAAATTGGACGCCCTCTTCAACAACTTACAAGAAAGCAAGCGTTGCTATCCCTTTAAGCGCCGATGCACCTTTTTTACCTATTCATTACGAACAACTTCAACCAGGATCGCTTTATATAACAAAAGTAAAGCAAGTAAGTCTTGCTCTTTTTGAAGGTAAATCTAGAGCTCAACTGATACAACTTGGCTTAATTTAATTAATTGTAGGGTGGGACGATGATATGTGCTGCTTTTCAATTCTTCGTATGATCCAGATTTTTGCTTAAAAAAAAAGAAGTATCAATTGACGTTTTTGGGCTTTTGTAGGTTCTGAAGTGGAACCAATGCGTTGGTCAGAAACAAGGTAACATTAGGCTTGCGTAACAACATATTTTTAAGACAAGATAGACAGCTTCCGGGTGATTTCGATATATACAATGCCTTTGATGAATACGGAAACCCACCTATTCATCTATGGAGTCGTTACTTAAAAACAAGTCTTCCAGCCAATTGGTTTTATATGTTTGAAGAAGCTAGACAAAAACAACGTACATGGCTAAACAAGCAATATCGAAACCCATCTTTAGAAAACAATCATGATGTAGATCCATCTTTGTCAAATACAGATGTGTCCTCAATGCTTCTAAGTCCTCATACTAGCAACATATCTTCTGCGATGGCATCTACTAATACAATAGATCCTAGTGTTTCAAACATGGAAACTCCTTCAACACCTGTATCCGAACATACGTCTACAGATGATGACATAGAAATTACCAACGAGTCAAGACGTATCATTTCACCCAAATCAACCTCCTTAATCATTGACCGAGAACAAATACGTCGTCATTTAGCACCCGGGCAAGCCACTGCATTTAACAGACAATCAGTTACCACAACCAAAAATAGTTCGCCACTATCTAATATTTCAACACCGGGTGAAAGCAGGCCTACAATACAACAGTACTCGGCTCAGCTCGATTTTCCTCACGATTCTGATCAATTTTCTATCAATTCTGATGTTCCAAGTAGTAGTCCATCTCTACCAGTACCTACAAAGACACGCAGTCGACCATCTATGAAAAATATTATGTGGAGTTAAACCATTTTATTTAATGCTTCTACGATATTCCATCTTCTTGTTTCTTTTGCCACCGGTTTGAAATAATTTATTAAATGTATTAATTGTTCGGTTGATGTGAGTTGATTCTTTGTATTTGATAAAAGTAGTAGTAGTTTTTCTTCGTCATATCGTGTTGCTTTTAAAAGTCTTAATATTGCTAGCTTTGTGCTCCATAAATTTATTCTCGTCTTTTGACTTGTTGGCTCTACTTTATTCTCAATCAGACGTGGCTTCTTGGAAACAACTCCTTCTTGGTCATCTGATAGTCTACGTTTAGATAAATGGGGTCGTATTTCTTCTTTTTCAACTGGTCTATTTTCTGTTATTGTATCTTCTAATAATGTAGGTTCTAAAACAGGAGATTCTATAATGGGTAGAGGGTCTGTTGTAATTGGAATGGGTAATTCATTGGTTGAATCGCTCCAAAATGCAGTTTTTAAACTTTCAAACACTTCAAACAATTCGCTGCGTTGAACATCAAATATATTATCGCATAAAGGTTTTGTTGACTAACTGGGATGAGCTTATTTTTGAGCGTTCAATGTATTTGTATATTCTCACTTTTTTATTGGGAATGGCTCCTTCGATCGGACCAAATGCGTCAACAAACTAGAGCAAAACAAAACATTAGATTACTAATGTGATCAGTTTGTGTCTTACTTCTGATAGGGAAGGGATGATCTTTTCATCCAAAGACATATTGTATTAAAAAAGGAAAGAAAAAAAAAAAAGAATTTTTTTAAAAAAATAAATGTACAAATAAAGCTGCATTTTGTGTGATGACCAGAAAAAAGGAATCTTTCAATTAATTGTATTTATCTACAATAGAAGATATCATTTAGGGTCTCGTTTATTAACATGGTCTGGGTGGTGTGCGTGTGTGCGCGTGTGTGCGTATGTGTGCGCGTGTGTGCGATAAGAAAGGGGTAAATTGATTAGTCGTCTCTTCTAGCTGCTTCACGAGCTGCTTTAATCAGCGGAGCAAGTGATGGAAGTGGGTCAGCCAGTCTTAAAAAGGGATGTTGTAACATTTCGGATGCTGAAGGTCTACGGTCCACTTCAACTTCTAAACATTTGGCCAAAAAGTCTCTAAAGACAAGCGAGAGAGCCTCGGGATTTTGCAGTCTGGGTGTTCCATTGTTTGCAATCAAATAAAGAGCACGGAGAGGATTCTCATTCAAGTAAGGGGGCTCACCTTCAACCATTTCAATTGCCATGATACCGAGAGACCAGATATCAACCTTTGAACCATATTCTTTTCTGGTAACAACCTCAGGAGCCATCCAATAGGGTGTACCGACCATTGTTGTACGTTTCGATTGCATTTCATTCAGTTGTGCACAGAAACCGAAATCGGCTTTAGGAGATTTCTTTAAAAAGGACTCTTTAAAATTATGTTTGTGAACTTACTTAATTTAATATCACCGTATGAGCTCAACAGAATGTTGTCACTCTTAATATCACGATGAATAACACCATTTAAATGCAAATGTTGAAGACCTTCTAAAACTTCGTGACATACAGCAGCTATTTGACCCTCCATCATCATATTGTTGGTAACTACATCTGTAAGCGATCCACCTTCCATATACTCCATAACCACCCATAAGTCACCACGCCAGAGATAAGAATCGATAAAATTGACGATATTTTTGTGTCTTGATTCTTTCATGACCAATATTTCATTGATAATAAGCTCTTTCTTGGGTTGTTGTTCAAGGTTCATTTGTTTGATAGCAACAGGATAGTCACTTCCTTCAGTGTATGCAATGTAAACACCACCAGAAGCACTATGACAAAGAATTAATAAAGGGAATTTGTATCAAAAACAATATACCCTTGGCCAATTTTTTTCATGCTCTTGTAAATCAATGTAGGGTTTGCCTCAATACATATCGTTTTTAACTTTGCAATCACTTCGGAGTCCTTCATCGTATGCTTTTTTTCTTTCACACGTTGCTTGACAGTTCCAGGCGAGCCAGTTAATTGTGATTGGGCCGGCTTATTATCTTGTTTTTCGCGTTGCTTAGCACTGACTTTTCTTTTGATGTCATAGTCCCTTGCGGCATGAGACGAGTATGTGGGTTTGTTTGTATTAGCCATCAGTTTTTCCTGTTGTTTGATTTGTTGTAATTGAAGTTGCTTTTGATACATTTGTTGCTGATATACTAAAGAGAGAAAGAAAGAACAGTCAGTAGCTATACAATAAGGCTATTGTATATAAATATATACAAATATATATTTTACATTGTTCATTCATGATTTTTTCTGCAGAGCTTGGTTTTTTCTATGGACGAGTTTAATAGGCTGTAATACTTTCTCTTTATACTCCTACTTTGTATTCAGGCAGTATAGGAATGTTTTGTCTGTCTTGCTTATTGTAGTCTACTTGCTGAGCGATGTCCAAATGATCGTTTGTTGTATGGGCTTTTTCCATTTTGTGATAGACGGATTCATCATGTTCTATATTTTCTTGATAGAATCCAATTGCATCCAAAACAGCCTATGATTATTTGAATAGTGGTCAGTAAAAAAGGAAAAACAGTTCTCCTAAAGCTTCTTGTTTGAGATTACCTGTGGATTTTGGTACTGTTCGTGTTTAGAAATACCACTGTATTGAAGTAATGTTTGCCATTCTTGAGGTAAACCAGTAAATTCTCCTGTTGTTGAATCAAATCCAACATGTGTAACGTGCTTTGCATTGTAAGGTCCGGATATTTCCATTTCTTTTTCCTGGTCATTAGACTGCTTATCTTTATTTAGCAAATCTACGTATAAAAAAAAAGGAAATCAATATATATTTATCTTTTTTCTTTTCTTTTTCATTTACCGTTAAAGCTACCAACAAATTTTCCGAATACACCTTTGAATGTAGTTCTATCTCTCGGTTTTCCAAGTGCTCCACTTGGCAAATCTTTGAAAGGAAATTGAGAGAAATCGTCGCTTTTAGGACTGTGCTGTGGAGAATATTTGACTTGAAGTTTTTGAGTGGTGAGAGGAGGCGAGGAAGAATGACTTCTGCTGCTTTTGCCCATTGAACTCACATCCTCACGCTTTGAGGATCGTCTTTTTGATAAGAATGAACTGGATTTGCTGGTTAATTTTACAGGATTGCTATTATCTATTGATCCTAGTTTTTTACGACCTATTTTATTGTTAAGTCAACTTGTTTTTAGAATATAGTGTTTCTTAAAAACCTTGGTCTTTTTCGGAGAAAACATTGGGTGTTGTTGGAGCACTTTCTGACGAGCGTATATGAAGTTTTTGAAGATGGCTTGAAAAAGATCTATGGAGTCCAGTTGAATTACTTGGTGAGGACATTTTTTTTTTTTTTTTTTTTTTTTTTTTTTTTTGAAAAAAAAAAGGTTGAGTATAGTTTTTTTTTTGGATAGGTCTAAATATGTTTTCTGGTGGTAGTGTTGTGAACTGTATAGAGGATCAATGAGATATAAGGGGAGACGATATACGGAAGTATATTTTTTAAAGAAAGAGCGGAAAAAATAGAAGATGAAAAGTGGAGATTCTGCTTAAAACTCGTTTCTTTTATTACTACTCTGAGCCTTTTGTGAGACATTTTCGAAATATTTCCATCTCAGTCAATAATTGAACCAGTTAAGCAGAAGGTGTATTGCTTATCGCGAATCCAGCTCGATTATTGCTATGCAAATATGGAGCTTACCGCTATCAGAAGACGTAGAAGAAGCCATCTTACGGGTAATATGCTTAGGTCAATGTTATTATTTAATTTCAACATAGATTTACTAAAGCATGATAATCTAAAGAATTGATATTCTAGGCACTTTGGCTGTAAAAGTTTCATTCCTACGCCTTAAAAAATAATTCTTATTCTTCATTGACTTTCCATTCACGCTAACGGTCGTTTTTAATATACTTGGTTTTATGGACTATACTCTTATACAGACTAATCATGTAACATCGATCGTTTGTTTCAGTTTGTTTTCTTCAGCGCTTTAATACTAAATATGATTACATTGAGATAACTACAAACACAACAGCCGTCTATTTTCAATTCAATACCCCCACTTAAAAATAAAATGAACAAGGCATATCAAAAAGTCTTTCTAATCTATATAATATGTTGTTACAATTCTTGGGAATCGATAACGTGTTGTTGCTCCAGGAAACCCTGAGGCGTAACATTTGCCACAGATTCGATGCTGGCTTGTGGCTTTTTTTTGTCAAATAATCCGATGAATAATTTGATACCTCTTTGCAAACCAAACTATCCGTTTATCGTACTGTTTTCCAATTTGCAATACCCTTAAAATAATTCCATTGGCAATATTTCCACCTCCTGTTAAATCTATAATCCCTGTACCAAAAGTTTAGATGCGGGTGGGTAGTCTAATAATAATAATAATAATAGTAAAAAAACGCCACTTCGCTTTAATCTAAGAATATTTTTGCCATAAACAAAGGGATTTTGTAATAATTCGCCGAGAAGTGTTCTAATTCATCTACAGGAACAAATTATCTATCAGATCCTACCTACCTCAGCCAAAATACAAACGGATAGTTGGGATTTTACATGAAGTAGAATATCCAAACTCCTAATAATAGTCCTAGTGTGTGTGTGTGTGTTTGGATGTACAGATCATATTGGAGTGGTGTCAATAACTCTACTTTTGAACGCTTAATTAAGTTGGTTGATTTTCTGTGAGTTTCTTTTTAGCTCAACATTTTGATACACTTGTACCAAATGAAAATAAACAAAAACATATACCTTCTTTTGATGTATAAAAAGGATAAACGTAAGAAAACCTACCTTGACAGCAACCACTCTAGTACCAAAAAATAGGGCCACAACTCCGGATAGCGCTCTCCGATATCTTCCTTCAAATCCCACCAATCATGCGTTAATTGTCTAACCCACACGGCACGGAATACTCATCAAAGTCTAGGCTACCACAAAAAACAAATGTACTTATTCTGGGCTTGGGTTGGTGTTGTATCTAAGTATTTATTAAATAGACCAATTCCATGCTTTACATACTACACAAATTGGTTTGTAATTTTTTTTTCTTTTTCTTTTTCCTTTTTTCAAATAAGCTCTTTTTAGTCTCGTTTTATGACAGGATGTTACACGCTTGCCGAAATGGCATAGTACCAAATCAAAAGCATCAGATCTTCTTGTTAGAATCTTATGACAAAAGAGAAGCTTTACACTTATATTTTATATCTTTACAGATTTGAAAAAAAAAAAAAAAAGATAATCTGATAAAATACTATTTCCAATGGAAGTTAGTTTAAAGAAGCTCTTGATGCTTGGAAATCAAAAGTTCCACAAGAGCCATGCCTTGCCCCATTTGCTTTAAATAAACAGTTGCGTTTTCCAGAGCAGATTGTTGGTTGTCAGGTACATTTACAAATTTACTTGTAGCCATCTCTTCCGACCGTACAATGTTTGGTGTAAATACAACAGATAAGTTGTGTGTGTTCATTCTGTTCGTGATGGAATGATCAGATACTTCTTTCAGAAACTTACAAAGATAACTCAAAAGATTAAGGTATACTCTTCTTTCTGAATAATGTTCAGTTAATTTCCCTTTTACTTTATCCAGTGTATTTTTTGAACATATGCTTGCATCTACAAATAAAAATAAGTTTTTTCTTTCTTTCTTCCTCTTTTTCTTTTTAACCTGGAAGTGCTCCCATTTGATCACTGAATGTCAAACTTATCAGTGGTTTTGGAATTTCTCTAATAAATACTTTCAATAGTGCTGCTGATACATCAATGTCGTATTTGTTGAGATCAACTTCCAATCCTAAAATAGAAAGGGGAAATGTTAGATTCACATTAAACTTTGACTTGATACCTTGATTGAAGGCCTTTTTGACAGAACGAAGTTCTTCACTTGAGGGTGATTTTCTGAATATACCTTCTTTATCGATACCTAATTGATTTTTTTTTCTTATCTTTAGATCCTTAAAAAAAAGCACAGTCATGGTCTTGTTCTTACCGTGTTTACGTATGTGTTCTGCAAATTTTATAACTATCTTTGGTACATAGTCATCGTTGCCTTTTTGACCTTCAATTTCCGCAAGATCTTCCAACTCTCGACCAAAAGCTAAAGATGTGGATGGCTGTAAAAAGCTGTAACGTAATTGAGGTGGCGTTTGATACAAGTTGGGAAGTTGTGTATCATAATCGAGCACTCGTTGAGATATGAACTTTGTATCCAACTTGACATAGGATACTAACTGGCTTAAACTTGTCACGTATTTTAACTTTTGAGCAAATTTTGGGCTGTTAGAAACGAAATGTTATATATTAATATCTCTCTCATGAAATTTGTTACCTAATAATCCTATTTGCAAGGTCAAATACAAATCGATACATCCTTGTAAGGTGAACCACATATAATGCCTTCAAATTCTTTTTATATCTAGTTGTTTATATGGAGGTGAGAAATGAATAACGTCCAATTTGTATTACTTTCGATCCAAAGAACGGTAAGCCCTTAACAACCAAAACCAGCCAGGTCGATACCTTGCTGGTGAAGAGAAGAATACCATAACATAGTCATTCTTTACAAATTCATCTCTAATAACACATGCTACATTTAGAAAAAAAAGAGTCGCATGTTTTATATTGGATTACATACAACCTTGCCATAATGAAGCTGTATATACATGAAAAAAAAAAAAAAAAAGCTTAAATATAGCTAGTCTCAAAGACGACACTTTATCTTTGTTTACCCTTCAACTTACGATAGAATCAGGTCATAGTCATAAATATCTGGATCAGGCAAATTGTCTGCACATAAAATCAAGATGGGTCGACTTTCAGAATCGAGGCCTAAATGTAGGTTCAGCTGGCAAAATTCAAAAATGAACAAAGTTTATTTATTACCAGCCTCGTAAATAATATTCAAACCAGCGATACCTTTAAATTCGGGACTGTTAGCCGAGAGCGAAGTAGCTTTAGACATAAGAGACTGTAATGCTTTGAGAAATAAAAGTTAAGAAATAAAAAAAAAAAAAATCAAATGTGAGCACCTCAGTCTGCATTTTCTATTGTATAAAAAGTCTTAACCAATGAAATGTGTTTTTTGTTCTAAAAATAACACAAGAAAAACTTATTTTGATACACTCAATATAAGTAATGTGAGACTTTTTTAATTGCGTAGGATTGACGAAGCAAGTTGATATGCTGTAGAACCTTTCCAGAGTGTTGTTTAAGGTTAAGTTGGGTTGATTACGGCAGTCAAGATTGGTTTATGAACACTTCATTAATTGGTTGTCTTGTGATACATGTATAAGGCATTGATCTGTGAAATTGGTGAAGCTCCTAAGGAAAAAAATGTCGTTTTCTACAAAAATGATGATCCTGGAAAACAAAAGGCTGATAGCAAACTACTGTGATCTAGGGGAGAACAAGACATGGCACCTTGATAACCAATGGAGATCATCCATGGATACTATAATTAAGGTACCAAGGTTTTTAATTTTAATAATGGCACTTTTGTAGTCATGTTACGTTCACTCATAGAACTATCAACAGATTTACTTTGGTTAAACGCACATTATTATCAAAACAACAACGATGTCAGTCTCGGATCAAGAGAGGAGTGTTAAATTTATCATTTATGTATTTTTTTGTTTGGTGACCACCTCTCTCCATTTACTTTGGCCCTGTTATAGTATATTTCAGTCACATAAAAGCAATGGGCTCATTGTCCAGAAAAATTGAGTAAATACCCGGGCAACTGGATAGTGCCGCTTTGAGTTTTACGGACAGTCTGGGCAAATTTGTCCAGACCTGGGCGGTTTTCGTCCGGAGTTTTTTTTTTTTTTTTTTTTTCTCATTGCTAATCCAGAAAATACCATGCATTAAGGATACAAAATACTATTTTGTTCGATTTGTCGGTTGAACCTGGGCCAACTGAATTTGATATTAATAGCAATCTTTGGGATTCTATAATTGAGGCGTTGTTTTCTAACTCTGGAATGATAGTAAAGAGATAAGTCAAGTATTTCTGCTATTAGGAGGAAAGTAGTTTATTGAACGGCTGATATTATAGTGTTGAGAAATGTCGAGCAAAAATTTAAGATCGATTGCAAATTGAGCATTATCATAAACAAAAAGCTCATTGATATATGGTGCATATTTTTTTATAATTTGGCACAAATTCAAAATATTCACCCTAGAAAACGTGTACCATAAGTACTTTTGAAGTCAGAAAAAGCCCTTCATCAAATAAAATCAAAGACTATTTACAGCAAGCTGGTACCGGAGGCAAAAGTACTTATAATAACAGTAATGATCTCGTTTTCTTTTATAAATCCGTTGATGACTGCAGTTCCTATTGTCCGAGTCTGTAGACTCAAGGCAGATTTCATTACCATTTTTCTACAATTACCCCATAATTTTGTCACCAGACGTGTTTGTGAAAGAATCAAGGCTCTTCTTCATACCAAAGATGCGGAGCAAATGAAAAAGTTGTTAAAAGACTTGATTCTATACAAACAGCAAGTAGAGAATTTATCAGCAATGACAAAAAAAAAAAGTAAACTGTGCTTTAGATAGACGCTCTTCCTTTGATTGTAATATTGAGTCATCTTTCAAGAAAAATATTCCTAGCTACTACCATTGGCTTGCCAAAGAAGATGTCAAGCATTAATATTAACTCGTACTTCCACTCCCGCCTCCACTGCTACTACCAATATCAATACTAACACTGATATCTCGTCACACTATGACCAGCATATTATTATCGTTATTAATAATTGATAATAAATATCATTGGATTCACACGAGCTTTTATTTTGGTATCAAAGAACAAAAATTGTCAGATACTTCATTTTCTATTTAATAAACTTTATTCAATTACTAAGTTTCCTCTCCTTAGATTGTCTGTCTATTTTCGTCTTGTTTATTATCTGTATTTGTCTCGTTCTTATTCCAATAAGTCTTACTTCCAGAAGATCACACTTCAAACCCTTGAAACCACAACCTCTTATCCTTACGTAGTTGGCTCTTTCTGGTTCTCCTCTTCTCTTGACCAATTCAACTTCTTACACTGAGCCACCAGTTATAACAACATCACATATCTTTGAGGATCATGCTCTTTTTAAGATGGGTTTTAAACATACAAATATTCACTGATTGTTTGGTCTGAGCCGCGGACACTCTGCTAAGATCAAGAAAAGTATTTCTGTGCTTTGGATAACTCCTCCCCTAGCATTTTTAGGCTTAAAAATTCATTTATATTTAAATTGCAAGATTGTATGCTTATTAATTATTTTGATCGTAAAGGGTATGCTAATGGACCAAACATAAAGTTTTAAAGTTTTGTCAAAAAAGGAACAACCCTTAACTTAATGTCACAAGAACAAAGGCCATTACCAATAAATCATCTTGTTATCCCCCGCCCCTCCCCAAAAAAAAAATAACAGTTAAAGAAAACCATGAAAGTTAATCATCTTGCTTTATTCCTTTGTAATATGTAGTTTGAGAGTTGTTCGATAAAAAACAGAGACACTGGTTTATTATACACGCCATAAAGTAATACAATAAAGAGTAAAGAAAATCTTAAGCAAAGGAAAACATCCACATTAGTTATTTTCAGGTACAACAAAAAAACTGATTAAGTCAATATGTGTCGGAAAGTATATTCGACAAAGGATACAAAAAAAAAAAAAAAA
>JNDS01005200.1:0-26622 GCA_000697035.1 Rhizopus stolonifer B9770
TTCCAAAAAAAAAAAAAAAAAAAAAAAAAAAAACACAAATGAGTCAACATCCACTTGTGTTTACAACAGAACAAGTAGATAATAAAGTAACCAATGAAATAAACGAACCTATTCGCGGACGATCGAAATCACTTGTCTGGCCACGACCCCCCTTAGACTATTTTCATAGCAGAGCAAAGGCCTGGGAGCCAACTTTGGAAAGAGCCATCAAGGCGATTGTGTCCATCAAGGCAAGCCATGTCCGAAGTTTTGACACCGAAAGCTCAGGTAATATCCAAGACATATGGGTCACCCATTAAACGTGAATAGGAGGATATACGGCCACTGGATTTATTGTGGATGCAACTCGAGGTATTATCTTGACCAATCGTCATGTTGTTTCTCCTGCACCTATCATGGCTCAAGCAGTCTTGACAAATTATGAAGAAGTAGACCTTGAACCTGTCTATCGTGACCCGGTGCACGATTTTGGTTTTATGAAGGTAAACCTCCAAATAGACAAAAAGGCTATAATTATATTTGCATAGTTTGATCCCACGCGAGTTAAATTTATGGAATTGGAAGAAATTAAACTGAGCCCGGAACGAGCTAAAGTGGGATTAGATATCCGTGTTGTTGGGTAATTTGAAATTCATGCAATTTTTTTTAATTGTGTGTGTGTGTGTTTTTTTATATAGAAATGATGCAGGAGAAAAGTTGAGTATCTTAGCAGGCACATTAGCTCGTCTGGATAGAAGAGCACCTGAATATGGAGTAGGAGAATACAATGATTTCAATACGTTTTATTTACAAGCTGCCTCGGGTACTTCAGGTGGAAGTTCGGGCAGTCCGGTATTGGATATTGATGGTCATGCAGTCGCTCTGAATGCAGGTGGAGCTAGCAAGGCTTCTTCTTCTTATTATTTACCCTTGGATCGAGTGTTGAGAGCGTTGGAGTATATCGGACAAGGCGAAAGTGTACCTCGAGGTACACTTCAGACTGAATTTGAATATCTGCCCTATAACGAGGTCCGTCGGCTGGGCCTCAAGCGCAGTGTGGAAGAAAAGGTGAGAGCCAAGTTTCCGGATGAGACGGGTATGCTGGTTGTTCGGTCTTTGTTGCCCAAGGGACCTGCAGATGGTCTGTTGGTACCGGGTGATATTGTGATTGGATGTAATGGCAAGATGGTGCCTCATTTTATCGCTCTCTTTTCGATCTTAGATGAAGCGGTCGGACAGCAGGTGACATTGATGATCAGTCGTGGAAAGAGGACACTGGAAGTAGAGGTGAAGATACAAGATCTGCATTCTATTACTCCTGACCGGTTTGTGGAAATCGGTGGTGGCGTGGTTCATGAGCTGTCCTATCAACTTGCAAAGTCTTATTCTCAACCTGTTGGAGGTGTTTATGTAGCTACTTCCGGACACATGTTGGCTAGTGCAAGTGCATGGCGGAAGAGCATGATTGTGAGCGTGAACAATGTGTCGACGCCCACTTTGGATAGTTTTATTGAAGTCTTGAAAAGTTTGCCGGACGGTGCTCGTGTGCCCATCAGGTAAATGAAGGGATACGAGAAAATAATACTAACCCCCCCAAGATTTTATGCACTTCATAAAGCTTACAAGGACAAAGTAATGATTATGCATGTGGATAGGCATTGGCACAAATTTAGACTGGCAGTTCGAAATGGTAAAAGTACAACTGCAGAATTTCTTTATATACTAATCATCCCTATTAGACAAAACAGGTTTGTGGGATTTTACAGACATGCCACCACCACCAACTACTATTCCCTATTCACCCTCAACTGCCAGTTTCCCGCCCTTAGACCCCTCTTTGGCACTGGCCGAAAAATTAATGCCGTCATTTGTGGCCATTGATTTCTATTTGCCCTATCTGGTCGACGGCATGAAAGCCACCCAATTCTACGGCACCGGCTTTGTTCTTTCGAACGACCCACCCTTGATTTTATGCGACAGAGATACGGTGCCCATAGGATTAGGCGACATCTTTATCACCTTTGCCAACTCAATCATCATTCCCGGGCAACTCGTCTTTTTACATCCCTTCTATAACTACGTGCTGTTAACTTACGACTCCCAGCTGATCGGCCAAACCCTCGTGAAACCCGTCGAGTTCAGCAAACAGCAAATCAACCAGGGCGAGGAAACCAACTTTGTGGGCATCGGCAACGATCATTCGGTCATTCTGAAGAAGGCCACGGTCTCGTCAGTGTCAAACATTGGCACCAGAGAATGCAGCCCACCGCGATGGCGAGCAATGAACGTTGAGGGTGTCAAGATTGACGACTCGTTGAATTCTCAAGGCGGCCTGTTGACAGACGATGAGGGCAAGGTGCAAGCGTTCTGGGTGAGCTACAGTTCCCAAAACGAAAAACAAAAGGATATCTCGTTCATGTCTGGGCTGCCCTCTCATCTGGTCAAGAGCACGCTCGAGCAATACAAGCAAGACCCGCATATGGTCTTTAGAGGACTTGAAGTCGAATTGTGGACCATGCGTATTGCTGCTGCTCGAACACTGGGGCTAAGTGATCGTTGGGTGAGTGAAATCGAAAAAAGTGGATCGAGTCGACATACGCTATTGTATGTATTGAATGTATTGGACGAGACGAGTGCGTGTGCTAAGGTGCTTCACGTGGGTGATGTGATCTTGAGTGTGAACGGCAAACTGGCGACACGAATGTCGGATATCAAGTGTGATCAGGATCAAGTGGAGATGGTCATTTTGCGTGATGGACAAGAAGAGACTGTGCTAGTGCCCATGAGTGTGCTCAGTGGATTTGAAACAACGCGAGTTATCGGTTGGCAAGGAGCGTTGATCCAGATGCCTTACAAGTCTGTGCTGGAACAGGTGAAACATGTGCCTGTGGGTGTTTATGTATCCTGTACGTTGTATGGATCGCCGGCTTCGAATGTGCTCCGTCCAGGTGTTTGGATTGTAGAGGTACAGGGTAAGCCTGTAAAGGACCTAGACGAGTTTTTGAGTGTGGTGCATGGCTATGAACATGAATTATCACGTAGAAAGAGTCTGGTGGAAGTAGAGGATGAGGATGATGATAATGATGAAGGCTATATACGTATCAAGACAGTCAGTAGGAACGAAACTGTTCGTGTAGTCGCTTTAAAGCTAGATTTACATTATTGGGATTCTTGGCAATTGGTACGCGATGAGCGATCGATATGTGGTTGGTCTTCTAAAGAAGCCTAAATACTGTACAATTAAATAAAACGAGGGCTTCGCGTAAATAACTTTTGTAGACCAATTAAACCAATTTACCATTTTTTTTTTTCGTGAATGCTCTTTTTGTATCGGCTTTGTAGCTGTCTATGGTAAAATTTTGCATTTATTCTAAAAGCTCGAGTATTTGGATTAGTAATAGACATAAGTCTCACTTTTGATCTTTTTGCTTGTTTTTTTTTTTTTTTTTTTTTTTTTTTTTTTTTTTTTTTTATTTATTTATTTTAGAAGCGGCAAAAATTACGTGGTAAATTTGGCAAATGGTAAAAAGCCATTCGACCAATCAAATTTATTAAAATAATTTACCATTCAGTGGTGAATCCAGCATGAATTCCCTAAGTCTGTTGCTATGATACTTGTTACTATGTTAATTTTTGCTATAATGCATGCTTCTGAGGTATATGTTGCTATGACACCTTGTTGCTATGATGCCTGTTACTACAGTCAATTTCCGATTTTGTTATATTGTCGGTGGATCGATCAGATATAACAAAATCAAAGCATACAAGACAAATGGAAAAAATAACGAGGATAGATACAGAATCTATTAAAAAAAATCTTTGATCCTGTTTATAATTATGTTTATAATCATTATCTTAATACATACAAGTAAAATTTCATATACACGATTTAGAAAGGACTTTTAAAAGTAGATAACAAAGCACTATAAAAACATATATCACAATAATAGGTTATCGTAGCAACAGATACCATAACAAAGCATATCATAGCAACAGACGGTATCTGTACATTTTTTATATTTATATGCAAATGCAAGGGGTTTTACAAATTCAACTCCGAGAACTTTCCTTCACTTTCTGGAAAAAAAATAATAATATTTTTTGAAGGATTCTTTTATCTATTTTATTTTATCTTTTTTGTACATATAAAAATGTTTGGTTGTATTGCTGCAGGTCGACTGGTAAAAAAAAAAAAAAAAAAAAAAAAAAAAAAAAAAAAAAAAAAAAAAAAAAAAAAAACAAACAAAAGAATTAACAAGATTAGGTTCAAACGAATTTACAACAAGTGGATGTCAATAAATATGTATTTGAATTATCCGATGCACAAAGCCTGAATCACATTGTGGTATTTTTACTTGGTACAATACCTTTTGAACCTGGCTTTGCTGCCACTGTTCATTTACTTTGGCCAAATAAAGAATGGCAATTACTTGGAGGGTAATTTTTTTTAGCGTCTCAATTTAAACTAATTATTTTTAGATTATCAAACGAAAAAGCGAGCGCCATATTTCGATTGAAAGGAACTTCAGGCTCAAATGACCAACCCTTTTCAACTGTCACTTTGGGTATTTCAATTGAACCTATTGAAGTAGTTCAAGAACAATTAACTGCCATTGGTCAGAATCAGACAATACAAAATCAAGTTGCGATTGTAAAACCTAATGTGACGCAGGTGGGCGAAATGGCCGGTCGTATATTGGAAAACCTTTATAACTATGTAGCATCCTTTACGGTACAAAATATACCCGTCAATTCAATTCCGGTTGGCCAGTTGACAGAAAATGGCTATTTGTCGATGAAAGCTTTTCAGACTTGGTATGAAAACCTATCAAGAAAACTGGCGAGTAACCCGAGATATCTGAACGGAGAGAGATCCGCTTAGAAAGAGAGAGATAAAATGTGTTTTTATGGTTACACACGTCAATACAATAAAGAAAAATGATGTAATGATTATTAATATAATGAACAATGCGTCTAAATACTATTGTTTTTTCGCAGTAATGGGGTATCTTCTGTCACTACTTCTATAATTTCTTCTTCAACCAGCAATTTGGAACGATGAGATATTAAGAGAACGCCACCAATAGTGATAGCTACGCCCAGCATGGTCAAGAAGAGTTGATACCAGGTAAACCTATCCCATTGATCATAATAGACTAAGCCATTGAATAGGCAAGAGACATTGAAAATACAAGTAGAAAGAGGAATCATGATGACGGTATCACATAATTGTAATCCTTTGTTCAAATAGTGCAACTAAAAAAAAATGTCAGCAAAAAATTAACAATTGCTGAGCCAATTTTACCTGTAATATGGAGGTAAGGACCATCATACTGAGCAATATCCATGTGAGTGAGTATTCCAATTGATTTTTATCCGAAACCACCGTCAAAATGACCAGCTCGATACCACTCTTTGCAAACAACATGCTCTGACTACTCACATTACCAGCCAAAACACCATAACTGATGCCAATCTTCTTTTTGAATTCATCCAACTCAATCCATTTTCCAAGCCATTTTCCGACAGTGGTAGGGGGTAATGCAGCTGATTCTATTTGGTCCAGCAAATGTTCCGAATAATGTGTGAGCAGAGCCCCTGTGACGATGATGCACTCCAAGCTACTGAAATAGGCAATAAAAGCCGGCTTTTTATACAGTCGAATAAGGTCATCAATATCGTGGTCTGGCTCGGCAATGACACCAAAGAATCCCAATAGCAAGGTTCCCACAACAATGAAACAAGTTCCAAAGAACTTGTAACGACCAAAAGAATCACCCAAGACTGCTTTAGCTGCAATCGCATTAAAGACCAGACTGAGGGCGCCAATGGGAGCTAAAATGACAATAGGTAGATAGCCTATAGTGAAAATGGAGCCCAAGAGATTTGCAGCCAGGTAACTGCCAAAACTGATGACCCATAAGGGCCTCTTTAGATAATGTTGTCTCTTTTCGGGTGGCTGTGCATCATTGAGTACATGTGATTTCCTTTGAAAGGCCATGGCAAATGACTGAATAAAGTTTGTTATAATCGATACACTGATGCCAATCCAGAATTGTTTTGAATAAATACTTGACATTTTTTTTTATTATTATTATTAAAAAGAGAAGAAAAAGGAAAAAATAATGCAACTTTGGAGAGTTTTAATTTTAAAAAATTAAATCAATTGTTGTACAAAAAAGGGAGACACACGAGGAATCCAGGTCAATGGTATTTTTATAGGTTCCATATCTTCAAAATCGCTTAAAATACCAGAGAATTCCTTACGCCTTTTATCCAAGTCATTACTTTTACGCTGTTTATGATATTCGCACACCAGGTCAACCTCTTGTTCTAATGCTGCGTATTCATCCGGTTTGAGGGCTTGTTTAACACAACTGTCCAGATCGACCTTTTTAGGCAACCCCTGACGAAAGAGTGAAAAGACAGAATCTACATAAGCCAAAAGAGCATCAAACAGTTTGGTCTGGTCCTTGGCATGCACGTTATGTACAAAGGCATAAAACGAATCTTGATGTCTGCTCACCAGGTCTATAAACAACTCAGAACTGTGTGTAACATCTTGAATATCCAAGTGGTCCAATAATCCAATAAGATCGTCCATGAATGCCGAGACTTGGAGCACGCTGTCACCGATATTGGCTGCCTTGTAGACTTCTGCCATCGGTTCGTAAAAGACGGCAAACAGATGTCTGATCAAGTCGCTTGTTTCGCCCTGAAAGATTAACTGAGTCAAGATGTCGTGTTCGTGACGCTTGGCATAAAGCATCCAGAGCTCATAGAGATCTTGCACGAGTTCTCGGGCCTCATTTTGGTGAGGCTGGTTGGCAAAGGCCACTTTGAGAATCTGGTCAGGAGTTAGTAAAGGTTCTATCTGTGGTATCTTGAGAACATCCAGGGTCTCTAATATAGGGTCTTGTATACAAATGGTCTCTTGCGTCTTTTTGGTTTTGACTGCGTTGGCTAGTTTAAGGCACAAGATGGGATCGTTGATCTTTGTCTCGAGCGCTTGGATATCGTGTTGCATTTCTTTTATGTCGTCATTCATATTAGCCAGCACAAGTCTACTAAACTTAATAACCGTCAATTGAAGTATAAATACCTTTGAAAGAGACTCTTTTGACCAAAAGGTTGTGCCAAAAAGAGATCCAGAATACCCTTGATCATTGACAGTGGATTGGATAATTTGAGTATCTGAGCAATTGCGCGGTAAGGCATCAGTGCATGTGTACGTTTCAAATTAGCGACATTCTCTACAGATTTATCCGAAGTAACAAATTGTGTATGAAGCACAAAGGCAAAACTAAATTTACATTATTTTTTTTTTTTTTTTTTTTTTTTTGTAGGAAACTTACTTTATTCTTCCCCATTCAATCGCCTTTTTGAGTTCATCTGGTAATTGACCAATGTCTTTGGTATGTTTGATAACATCGAATACTTCCAGTAGACCCTTGGGCTGCATCACTTTTGTCTTCATCATACTCAATAAACCATCCAACTCGACCATCTTCTTGTCCACCTGTAATCTAAACTTTTTTTCTTCCTGTGCTCTCTTTCGGTCCATGGACTCTCTTTCTTCAATTTCTACCTCTTCTTCCATTGTCAGCACAATAGGATCTTCAGTCAAAAACCGCTCAAAGACCTTAGTCTGAGCCAATTCCGAATTGGCAATCTGATGCAAAAAGAGCCTGAGCGAAATCCGATCCTTTTCTCGATAAAGACAATCCTTTGTGCTGCCATAAGACGGATCGCGAGCCTTATTCGGCAGCTCCGGAACATCTTGATCCAGCAATAGCAAATCCTTTTGGAGCTGACGAAACTGACCATATCTTCTGGCCACCACCACCTCGTCCACCTTGATCAAAAATTCATCGTGGCTTCGTTTTCGAACACCAATCAGTTTTATCTCGGGTGCTTCGATGCCGATCCAGGCCATGTAGTTTTCCTCGCTTTCGAGTTCTGCCAGATCTAAATCGTCGAGAAGGTCTTGTCGAATATCGATGCTCTCTTCTTCACCTTGGGTGGTCTTGATCATGTTTGTGAGAAAAATCACTAAAAGATGGTTGAGCTTGTAGGCGAGCAAAGGGGCGTTCTGTTGATGGGGACTATAATTATCTTTGGTAAGAGCTTGATAAGCTTTCCAAAAAGTTTCTACTTGTGTCCAAAATGAATTGTCCGTTTTTTTCAAGAGTGGAAAGGGAGAGACAAGACGAACAAAGAAAAAGTGGAGAAAGGGAAAAGGTGAATCTTCTTGAATGAGATGAGCAAGTGGTGCTTGCTTGAATTCTTCAAGTTCTTTGGAAAGTGAAACAGAGACTAGTTCTCGTTTGAAATAATGAAGTTGTTGTGGTGAAAGATTCATAAAGAAAGAAGGAAAGAAAAAAGAAGAAAAAAGTTGCATAGTTAATATGTCATTTTTATTTTTATGCACTTGTCCAAAAGTGGGATTTTAAAAATCAATTTTTTTTTTTTTCTTTTTACAATGACAAGAGATTAGCAATGCTCTTTGAAAGATAATGAGAAGAAGTTTCGCTCGCACCCTTCAAGGGAAGATCGTAAAAGAGATGGTGGGCCAATTCTTTGTTTGTTGCGTAATCCAGTCCTTGTTCAAACAAGGGACTCTTTTCGAATGTTTCCTTGTGTTTAGGTGCCCAGGTATTCCAGAAATCAGCTATAGCACTTTCCATAATAGCAGGGATATCTACGGAGCGTTCCATAAATTCAGTCGGGTTCTTCTGTTGAGCAGCATAGATTAGCGTCAGGACTTCAATAGCCAGCTGTCTTTCGGCTGGATCTCTAAAGAAGCTCAAAAAGGTTTCGACGTCCAAAGCAAAATTGAATTCTTCCGGCGTCTTTTCAAACACAGTAGGGTCTCGAGGCAAGCAGTGAGTTCCGATTGTCAAACCATGGCATTGATCTAACACTTTCCAGGTACGAGGGAAGAAATCAGCAGGCACACGGTTCAGAGCACCATCATTCTTTCGACGACGAAGCCATCGACCGCGCGAGGTGGGGAAAAAGTGGCCGAGATTGTGGCGCGTGATCTCAGAGGGGGCAATAGTATCCTTTTTAAGCAAGATGAATTGTCGACCGAGGGTTTCTGTGGGGCCATCAGCATTGTGAGCTTCGATGGTTTCTTCGGGAGATCCCTTTTCGGCAATGACTACATAAGAATCACGATACTTTACGCTTTCAATCTTTTTGGCTCCCAGGCTCTTGATAGACTCGATGGCGTTGGTTGTAAGATGTTCGGTAAAGTCATCCTTGCTTGCCATGACCACGACTAAGCCCGAGGAAAGACGGCGAATGAAGTGGGCAAGTTCGTCACTTTCTTCGGTGGAGATGTGAGTATCAAACGAGGCATGTTCCAATACTAGTTTTTCAACACGATCGATGGCCCAGACATGAAGGCCACGTGTGTTGGCTGCCAACACATTGCCGTTAATTTCTGCGCGTACAAAGTTACCGGCCTTGTAACCACCCGATTGGACCCGAACAACGAACGTATTTTCGGGGTTGGCATTCTTTTTGGATGGTGGCATCTTGAGTGCGGGTACATCGGTGGCTAGTTGACGCGAGGGGTCGAATTCCTTTGAGAGCACCAAGAGTCCTCCGGGCTTATCACGGATCATGATCTCTGCGTCTTCGCACATACCAGGGCCGGACATGACTGAGCCTAGCAAGGATTGAAGTTCAAAGGGTGAGAGCTGCATGAGATGCTCAATCGCTTCTTCTTCATCCAAGTTGTTTGTGCGACTAATTTCTTCACGCAAAGCAATAATAATATAATGTGTACGCATACGGAGAATACCATCAAACATGTGAGGGTTGGTACGAATGAAGTTTCCGAGCGAAATAATAATTTCTTGGACCACAGGCCCCTCACGCACATCATCCAAACATTGTTCATTAATAATTCGAGTCAGCGTATCTGGACTGATAGGTGTCGAAATCAAGTTTTCTGCTGTACCAGATCCGATACTCACTTGCTTTTGTCGAATGACCAAATCGGTCAAATTGTTGGCCAAAGTCGGCATCGTCTTGGAGAGTAAACCACTGGCCTGTCTGGCAACTGACCAATACTGCAAACGCTTACATTTCAAATACACTTCTTCCAAAAGATTACGAATGGTGGCATCCAAGTCTGCAATGAATTCATCCAAGTTTTTGCAGGAGGCCAAGTATTGAAGCAAATCGATTTGATCATACAAGCTCACAGATTCCTTTAGGTTCTGAACCGCAGCATCGAATTGAGAAGGATCACCTAAGGTCAAGGAGAGTAAGACATCACCATTGGTATCTTCAGTCACGCTATCGGACAACAATGGGGAACTGGCTAGGGAGGGCGTACTGGTATCCGAGGCAAGTGCACGATTGGGTTCGTGATCCCTGAGCTTAAATGAGGGCACACCACCATGGTTGATTTTTTCAAGAGCAGCAGTGATATCTTGGAAATAACTATCATCGTTCAGCTTGTCCAGAGGCGTACCTAGCAGCTTACCACCAAACACACTCTTGCGACGTGGGGTCTTGGCCGGTGTATGTGTTCCAGACTGTACATTGGAATCATTCAGACGACGACGAGAATAGTGGTTACCATGATACTTTCTAGTCAAGATGCTGCTCCAATCCACATCGGGCTTGCTCACCAAAAAGTCAAGTGACTCTATGTTGCTAGTGTTGACGGTTTCGGTCAATCGAGAGAGTCTGACGCGCACCCCGTTACATTCACCTGAGCGAAGGTTCATAAAAAAGTTCAACAAGTTCTTTTTGGCTGAATCTGCAGAGATGATGGCTGCATTCAGGCCTCGGTTGGCGGTGCTGGGTCCCGTTGGGTCATTTATGGTGGATTCACCCAACATGGCGCTGGTCAGGACAACAGTCAGGGTTGGACGGCCGGCATATCTCCAGTTAGCATTTGTGAAGCTCAGTTCGGTTTCAAAAGTGGAGACGAGATAATCTGGATCTGAGTTGAGATAGAAGGAGTCAACATCCATAAATTGGGGAGTGAAGCAGTAGATTTGACCCTGGATACGATAGAGACGTGAGGTGGTTAAGGTACCGATCGGTCGGTTGGGTCTACCGGACAGTCCTAGCTTTTGGTTTTGACCGAGCGCATTGTAGACATCGACCAACGTCTGAGGAGGCATGACAGTGAAGCTAGAAGAGATCTGCTCGACGGTCTGTGTTTCCAAGCCATAGTTTGATAACGTCTTCTGGAGCTCTTCACTTTCGGACAAGAGCACGATTTGGACCACGTTGTCCACCTTTTCATGCTTGACATTGTATCTACGGCCCAAGGGATCCAACTCGGAAGGAGACAACAGTTTTTCGTAAATCATGTTTCCAAGCAAATAAAGAGAGAGGGCCCAGACCAAGGGCGTGTTATCATTTGGAATACGTTTTTGGGAATGAGGATCTTGACGCTCGGCTTCGATCAAATCAGCAGGCACATAATAGAGCTCAGGCACTAACGGGATATGAAGATCGGGTGTGAGTGAATAAACACTGCTCGAACGACGCATGCCACCCGGTCTTTGTTTTTCATAATCTTCGGGTGGTCTGGGGTTTTCAGGATCCCACATGGAAGAGTCAATGGTGACCAACTCAAGCTTTTTCCGGTACTCTTCTACTTGTTCATAGTTGTCGGTGAATTGACCTTCCAAGACCATATAAGTAAAGAACAAGGGCCATTCGGATTCAATGTTCTCAAACACCTTGAGCTCACTTTCATCGTAATGAAGTCGTGTGTGGTCTTCTACTACTGTCTGATGGCCATCTCGCAAGAATCGTTTCCAACCATAACGGCCTTCCAATTTCTTTTTCGCGTCATTCTTGGTGTACTCCACCAGGTCTGCGTCTTCAACAGCAAATGCAGGAAATCCAATTACAGAAAGAACAGAGCCATCGACTTCCTTTGAGTTTGATTCTCTAGGTAACACGCTTTGAAGCGTAATCTTGTTTCGTGTCATTTCATCTGGTAAAACATAAATGGTCTAATAACAATAACGACATTAGTTTTTTTTTTTTTTTTTTTTTTTTTCAATATTCATTCAAGTTTTACTTACAGAAGAGGGACCTCCACGAGCACCAAACAGATTGACACCATTGATCGCTCTGAGGGCAGCACATGCCATACCAATAGAAGATGAGTTTAATTCAGGTGTACCATGATTACTCTTATCTCCACGCTCCCAAATACCAAAATCAGGCGTACGATAAGCACCTAAACTACTTTTTAGCTTGCATCATACGTGGGATTTAACTTACGTTCGATATAAAACACTAAATTTTGAACAAAATCAACTTCATCTTGAGTAAAGATAATACTTAGACCACATGTTGTCATATCTGCCAGAGAAACCAAGAACAAACTGGTAGCATCAATCTGTAGATGTCCCCATTCATGATCACCCACGACGGTTTCACCAGTCTTGGTCTTGTATTTTGCATGAAGAGCATCCAATACATTTTGCGTCTTTTTAAACTTTTCAACCTTGTGAACCTGTCGCATCATGGCAAACAAAAGACCTCGCATCAATTTGACCACAGCGTGTTCTAATTCAACTACGGAATGATTGAATATTCATGTTTTTCTTATCAGTTGAACTTACATGCTCTTCCTGAAGTATCATCTACTCGTCGATAGGCCATAGCAAGACCAAAAACACAATAAATCGAATATACGTTATCACTAAACAATGAGTTAGATTTGCTTTTTCTTAACAGAAACTTACCGAACCCAAGCATCAGTGTAATCACCATGAGTCTATCATCCCATTTTTTTTAATATATACGGCTGCTAAATCTATTCACTTACCGTAATTGCTACAGAGGCAGGAATCAAACCACTGGCTGGATTTTGTTTAGATAACACGGTGGATTCAATCACTTGGTAATAATAATCAAGTCTTTCCAGAGAATGTTTTCGATTATAACTCGATGCCATTTTTTTTAACGAGAGAAAGAAAAAGAAAAAGAAAAAGGGTAAAAAACGGGATAAAAACAAGAGACGTTTTATAGAGTTACAGTACACAAAAAGGTAACAAACAGTGGCTGTATCTTTTTTGGGTTACACATCATCTAATGACGACAGACAGACGTTGGGTTGTTCTGGATTCTTATTAGCAATAATAAGAAACCTTTGTTTTGTTATTTTGTTTTGGTAAAAAGTTGAATGAAACGTTTATGGGAAAAATAAACACAATGTTTACAGAACACAAAAAAAAGGGTTTTCCCGAATGTTTGAAACTGTTGACATTTTTTTTTTTGTATTCAAAATCGATCTCGAGAACGCGTTTACGTTGTGTGAAACAAACATTTTTTTTTAAAAAAAAAAGGATGGAGGGATCAGGTACTTTGCTCAAATTTTATGTAATGTTGAAAAACCATTTTGCTCATTTTCCTTCTCCAAAAAAAAATATCTTTTTTTTTTTTTTTTTTTTTTTTTTTTCATGGAAATTTCAATATCTAAGCTTTGGGTGCAAATTTGTTCTTTGTCGAAAGCTTCACTTTCTTGATTTCGGCTTTATTCTCTTTCTTGGAATTCAACTAGTCCTTTGTCATTTTTATTTTTGAGAAGACCAATTGCTTACTCAATACATATAAATATAGCTTTACACCAACACACGAATGCAAAACACTATTTTTCCAATGTATTATACTTTTTTTTTTTTCCTTTGGAGATAATGCAACATCGTTGTGGGTCTGCATGATTATGAAAAGCTGACAATCCCAAAGCACGCTAATTGCCCACAACTTTAAGAAATAACTCTTTTTGTGGAAGTTGACCTCACAGACAAGAAGAGCCTGATTTTATTTTTCTTGAAACACTGCCATAAGCAATGACAGCTAACCCTCCTTATGTGTTTGATAACCTTTCAATTTACTGAACTTAGATAAACTTGCAATCGACAGCGCTTCATTAATGATGCATGACGCACACACGAATTTGACTCAGTTACCAATTACTTTTTCATTTACAAGCTTAAAATTGCTATTCACCGATATATCATTGCTATTGAATTGTGTTCTTTTTTTTTTGCGTTTCTATGTGGAAGGTTACTCTACAAATTGTGTTTCAATCACTCGTTACTCTAACTGTCAGCTATTTAACGCCTGTTCCAAACGGGACGATTTGCAGTGTTATTGATATCTCTTTATGATTTCGTCCTCAAAACCGCACCATGCTAAAGATCTGAGTGTCCAGCCTGATACTGAAATACTCCTTTAAGGAAGACGCCAAATAAGTTTGTAATTTAAAGTTTCTAGTTTGTAGAGATAGACATGTTTATTGAAGACGACATGTATAGTTCACAAAGAACTAATACACGTCGCTCATACATGCAAAGAAGAGAAACTGTGATTAGTTCAAGTCCTTACCTTTGATCATGCTTCTGGAACCGCTTTCAACCTTTCACCAAAAAAAAAAAAAAAAAAAAAAAAAAAAAAAAAAAAAACTCATACTACTTTTAAACATTACTTGATTAACAATAACAAAGCAATTTAGCAGTTATCTTTCACATAATATTACAAAATACATAAATAATCAGAGACTAATCCCTCAATATTGTTAAGATAAGAACCATAAAAAACATACCAATAACAAATTGAGGCAAAGTTTTTGATTGAATCAGCTTGACAAGTGTTGAAGATGATTTTCCTATCGAGTTAATTCTTGTTCAATGGTGATGGGGTTATTTTAGAGATCTAGCCATTAGAGCGATCTTTATATATATATATATATATATATATATATATATATCTTACCTTTTTGGAATAAAAAAAGAAGGCAGAGGCGCTTGGGCATGATAGCGTTAGGAAGACACCACATAAGCGTAACATCTTTGAGCGAGAAATCACTGAGGCATAACATTCGTCGAGTCATTTATATCCATGGAGTCTACCCATTTACATAGAATCGTCGATGAATATTTCATCACCCCTACCCATTTCCGCGCGAAAGGTGGGTGTAAGATCAGCAATAGAAAGATTATTAAAGTAAATTACTGAAAAAAAAATGTGTGCTATTTTGGGAGAATATGATTAGGTTCTTGTTGCGACTTACACTACTTTCACATGGGTGTTTTTTTTTTTTTTTATTCATTTTTAACTAAAAGTATCTATAGTAACACACTTAGAATTTACTGACAAATAAAACAAAGACTTAGAAAGTGGTGCTTTTGAATAGAATTAAGATAAGGAACCCAATGTCAATCGGATTCATTATGAGCTTCATTAAACTATCAACTACTTAAAAAAATGCCAAAGGTAATGACTAAAATATCCTCCGAGATATTCACTAATGGGTATGGGTCAAGAAAGATGTTAGATGAACTAAACAACCTAAAAGCGAAATAATTCTTTTTCTACTTTTATAAGATATAAAAATATTGGCCTCATAAAGAAAATGCATATTGTGTTAAACAACGGGATTTAATTTATTTACATTTTCACGAGTCTATAGTTCCCAGAAATAAATTATGAGCTCATAATAAAGATCCAGTGGAAGATCCCCACAAATGTTAATCCCGTGGTACTTTGGTGAGCCCAGAACGTTCTTTGGTTTAATATAAAATCCTCACATTTTGTCTCATTTTCTTCTTGTAATAACAAAATGTGGTTTAAATCGGCTAACCATTACTTAAATAACGAATATCATCACAAAAAACAACACCGTGAAATGAAGCGTGAACTGTATCGTAAAAGACGCCCTAATTCCATGTACTATCCTAATAGCTTTGAACCCTTTCATGACGTGAACTATAAACGGCCCACCTTCTATGGACCTTCTTATTATCCTCAGTATAATCCTCCTTACCGCGAAGATCCTCGTAATCTATATCATTTAAATCCTTATTACCCTTACTATGGGTATCCCCCAATCAAATATCCCCATTTATAAATAAACACATACTTTTATTATTATTATTTACACTCGTTCTTCTCAATGATCTCATTGATTCTTTCCCCAATCACCAAATTCAATGGTGAATTTCTATCAATTCTAAATTTTCCTTTATAATGGGGCGTCTCTTGAACCTATCATAATGTTCAGTTTAACATTTATTATATATATATATAAAAAAAAAAAAAAAAAAAAACTTACTGTATATAAATGAACAATAAAATCAGAAGCTACTCTCTTTGCAGCCTTCGATTGACATCTTTTTTGGAATTCCATAATAGCATCCAACACCGTCACTTTTTCCTCTACGCAATTCAAAAATCCCCAAAGAGCAGGCAAGAGTGACACCAAATGATCTGCCTTAAAACTCGAGGTAGCTTGTTCGTTTTGATAGCCTAACAATCCCAAAAGATAATCCACCACTCCCTCGGTCCATTCGGGAGCCTCTTGATTACCTTGGACGGTTCTTGCCAATAAAAAGAGCGAGACAAGTTCACAAAACAAGATGTTCATCTGCATCAGCTTATCCACCACCTTACCATCTCGGTGTCCAATACCGTCTGAACCAAAGGGAAAATAGACCAAAAAGTGTTTCAGAGGTCCCTCGAGATATTGAGTAAGCCATTGAGAACTGAGCTGTTGAACCTTTTGAGAACTGACGGCGGCTCGCCACATTATAACAGAGAGTCGAAGGATTTGATGAACGAACTCAAAGGCGGGTGTGATTGAAAGTGAGGAGGTGACAAAGACAGAGGGTGCGGATTCAAGCCAGGAGGCTACCAGGACAGGTTGAAAGGTTTCAATCATTTTCTGTAATAATAAGTATCCACTTTTTTTTTAATTGGGCTCAAGGGACTTACATCTACACCTTCCAATCTTTCTTCTTTACTAAATTCATGACTATCTATAGCCCCTGGGGTATTTGTCGTATTGTTCTTGGGACCGGATGATTCAAACAGATCAAGATGAGAAAATGTGGCAAGTGTAAATCCTTTAGAAAGATTGGGTGCAGTTGAGCATAAATTAGGATGAACAGGTGTAAATGAATTCTGATCCTCCCAAAAAAAAAAAAAAAATTAGAGTTGAAAGTTATAATTGTTTTTTTTTTTCATACCTTTGCTTTTGGGTCCCATACAAAAGCATTGACAGAATCCGGTGAATTATATCTTTCAATTTTTCTTTTAAACGTCTCTCTTGAATGTCTACTATCCAAATAATTTAAAAAGAACCAAAACTTGTCTTGATCATTTTCTGAAAGTCCTGCTTCAAGGAACTTGCCTAGGCTTGTAAAGAACACAAGTTTGTTCTAAAAAAATTTAATTTTTCTTTTTTTTTTTTTTTTTTTTTTTTTTTTTTTTTACTTTGTGAATATGTAAATGAGACCTTTCAGATGCTGTCTTGATCGCTGCCGTTGTCGTATGATTTTTCATAGATACAGTTCCCATGGATTGATTGGCATCAACAGATACTAAGCTCATATAATTACCAGTAATACGACTCCAGAATTTAGAAACAACCAATTCAGGAGATAAGAGGATCCAGAAATCCATAAATTTCACTGCATCTGTACGTACGTCTTCAAAAATATGGGTCATGGCTGAACAGGTATACATGACCAAAATAGGCATAAATGGTTGAAGATCCATTTTGTCCAAATCTATCCATGATTCTTCAAGATAATTTAATGTTGCCTTTCTAACGTCTTTTTCCTATAATAATAATAAAAACCATTGTTCAATTTCAATTTTTTTTATTGGATTTGTTAACTTACACTGTCAATGAATAACTTTAAAAGACCATGAACGATCTGTCCTAAGTTGGAAACGGTCAATGTTGGATTTGTTTTACAAATATCGGTTAATCCTAAAAGAGCATCTAAACAAAAAAAAAAAAAAAAAAAAAAAAAAAAAGTTTAGCTAATTATTTCAAATTGAAACTTGCCTTTTTTGACATTGGCACTAGGATGTCTCAATTTGACAAGTAGATCGGTTAAAGTGAGATTTCGACTAGAAGTGATCTCGTGTGATTTATCTTCATTGATGCTTTGGTTGGGTAAAACAACACCTATAGGGAATCAGAATGGTTCTTCTTTTTTTTTTTTTTTTGAAGGAACATACTTTTTGATTTGAATGAAGTGTCTGTAAAGTTATCAGCTACTGCTTTTTTTTGTCCAACTTTTAGTCTTTTTTTCTATATAGATTTTGAGATTAATGAAAACTCTTTTTTTTGTTGATTTTTATTTTTTTTACTTGGAAATCGGCATTCTTGGCAGCCTTCTTTTTTCTAGCGTTAGGCATGTTGTATACAAGTAGATTTCAAGATTTCAAAAAAGAAAAATAATTTTTTAAACTTTTTTTTTTTAAAGCAGCCAATTGAAGAGTATCTGGGATTGAAAAAGGTAGAGTCAAAAAAGCTTTTTGTATTAGGGTTAAATTCGTGGTTAAATTTGTTGATCCATTAAGAAGTCCAAAAAAAAAAAAGCATCATTAAAATAAATTGGAAGCTATATGATTTATCTTCTGATGATTGTACAAAGGAGGGAGGAGGGGGAGTATTGGTTTTTGACTATAAATTTGCGGATAGTTGTTTTTATTTTGCGTACAGTGATTTTTATTATGCGGATAGCTTTTCTACTTTGTACTCTCAGAGCATTGGCTCAAGAGCCAGACATCTATCGAAAAAACGAATACGAATAGCTTATCCAATTTATACAGTCATCAACAGATATGGTTTTGGCTGATTCAATGATTCTAGCACTCAGGTTATCATCTACAGTCAGGCAATCTCTCCTAATGCCATCCTTGACTTTGGACCAGAACAACTCAATAGGGTTCAAAAATGGTGAGCAAGGTGGCAAGTATGTGGCCTTATATCCGCGCGATTCGATCAGACTCTGAACCTCAGTAACTTTATGAATGGCAGCGTTGTCCATAACAAGATGGCGCCCCTTCATGTCAAATTGATCCAAAGTATCCATGACACCAACCAAAAACTCGAGGAAATGTTCACTACGAGCACCAACTCTGGCGTTTACCTCAGCCTCTTCAGCCTTGCCATTTCCTCTTTTTCTCTTCTTCGTACCGTTCGCCTTCTTCTGAACAGCCTTTGGCTTACGAAGGGAGAGATCGATCACCCCTTTTTCACAAATGGCACCAATTATTGATACCGTGATGCCTCTCTGTTTGCAGGAATTACTGCTTTAGCAGGCACTCCTCTCTTCGATCTACCGAAATTTCTACGAATATGCATGTTAAAACCTGCCTCATCAATGAAAACGCAGTTTTCATGCCATTTCATGTTTTCATCATTCTTCCACTCAAGAACTTTATCTCTACGTAGCTTAAGATTACTAAGAGCCGTTCTTGAAGACACAATTGGTTCTAGCTTCTTAAGAGTTAAAGAGGCATGTAGGATGAGATGTCTATGAAGACCTGATAATGTAATCGAACCAATTTCGTGAAAAGCTTCAAGCAACGCATCTCTTGCCTGCCAAAGTACAGCTTGTGAAGTCTTACCATAAAACTCACACAGAAAATCGGTATGATGAGGCCCAAGTTTTCTCTCCCAACTTACTCGTTGCTTCCTACCACCGGGCAAGCGTTTCTCATCATCTTCCCTGTAAGTCTTTACATAATGTTGAGCTGTTCGCTCAACAATTCCAACGATTGCCCCTGCTTTTCTTGCAGAAAGGCCTTGATTGATAACAAGATCAAGAAGCTCTTGTACTTGTTCAGGTGAATAGGATCTATACGCTCCTCGAACCTTTGCTGGGGCTTTCTTCTTGCGTTGCTTCAAGCCATTCTCAATTTCTACAGTGATTTGAGCTTCTGCTTCTGGCTGATTGTTCTCCAGGATCTGGCGATATGCCTGATAGCTCTTCAAATCCAAAAGTTTCTTCACTTCTGGTTCAGGCAACCTCTCATTCGTACCCGGTTCTTTCCAGTGATGCCATTCAAGTTCTGTAGTTTCGTACAAGTCTTTTGTATTCTCAACTTCCATGGGTTCGTACTCAGGAATGTCGTCCAAGACATTGAAACAATGCATGTACTCATCTGGTACGCCGTAAATAGACGTAATAGCTATGTAACCGCCGTGCAAATTTCAACCAGAATTTGCAGCTCTCGTGCAAATTTGAAAACAATTTGCAGTTAATAATAGCCAATCATTTTTACTGCTAAACTGACAAAAAAATAAAAGCGAGGGTTTAGTATTACGGCGCCGCGCAATTTTGCTGTGCAGTATAAATTACATGAATTACATTCCAAAGTTCACTCCTTTTCTTTTAGAAACTAAATCAAAAAAAAAAAAAAAAAAAAAAAAAAAAAATACCTTATACTCTCAACAACACTAGCAACAGTATTGATCAAAAGCCATCACCCGTAAGCCAAGGGATCTGGACGCAAAATCGCGATGAAGTGTATATGGAGGGAATGAATAGCATCAATCCTCCAGAAGCTGGCTACAAAAACATAACACCAGCCTGGGAGAAACTGACAGATATAGTTAACAAAGAATATCCTAGTGTAGCAGCTCTTTCAGTCAGATCCATAAAGCCAAGGAATCACACTTTGATCAAAGATTTTGACAAAAGAGATAAAAAAAACACGAGGACAAAGTGGTACTAGTGAGCCATACACAAAGCTCGACCAGCTTATATACGAGTATAAGGGTAAGGTATTAGATGCTTTTGAGCTTTAAATATGCACCGTAAAATGACACATTTAATGCTATATGTAGATGGAAGCTGCAAAGGAAAAAAAAGCCATGGAAAAGAGGCAGCAAGGCGAAGAAAAAAAGAAGAAAGAAGAGGACCAAGATGTTATCATGGAGCGAATGAGATCGATAGGCCCGTCGATAGTGGCTCAAGGAGGAAAAGGGAAAAGAAAGGCAGATGACAGCAATAGTGACATACCAGCTGCAAAAAGACAAACTGCCAGCTCCCAAGACCATGAGAGTGATAAAGCAATCGAGAATTACTTAAACGGCACGTCCAGTTTCTTTTCTGACAATGACCTTGTACAAAACTTCAGGAAGGAAATTGAGTTAAGTATGACCGAACAAGAAGAAGAATTTTACAAGATGAGTGAAAAAATGAGGGATGATATTGACGATATCAAAAATACCCAAGCCCAACTTTTGTCAGATGTCGAATACATCAAAAGTTCTCTTGACAAAATTATGCAGATATTGTTACAGCCACCCCAATAACACTCTCTTTCTTACTTGCAGCCTTTTACTCAATAATAAAAAATAATTGTATGTAAATGTCTTTTTTTAAAAAAAAAAATTACCAAATACATTTATTGTGATTGTGCCGACAAACCATTCATGTAGGCCTCAAGTGAAGGAGGCATTACTCCAAATCTTTTACTGTTTTGATTTCCACCATTCATGCAAACGTGTATATTCTTCAGTAGGGTAGCTACTACATAGTAGGCAGAAATTGGGCTCTGCATTGATCGCAAAGTACGAGCAAAGTCCAAATACTCAAACAAAGTTGTCACATGGGCAAACTCGTTTTCAACAGCAATACGAGCACTGGACATTCGTCTGTTCTGCCGGAGTTGTTCTTCGTTAGCGGAAACTATCAATGTATGCAACGATACGGGTTATATTCATGAGAATTGTAAATGTAATTGATACTATAAAGAGAAATAATAACTCAGAAATATCATGTACCTCTTGAGAATGGGCGTTGTACTACTGGTGAGTTGGCATAAGCGGCATCCCCGTAAATATGGTAATGACAACCACTCACTCTTTGATGTCTTAAATCAAATAATGGGCGTAGACGCTCCTCCATCATACTTTGGGTATAAATTTGGGCATCATGTCTATTTCCTGTAACGAGGCCATATAAACTGGAAGTGATGCCATCTGGTGTTACTATTGCTTGGAATTTAAAGCCATGGCCTCTCTAAAAACAATCAATTATAAACTTTTTTCAGCCTTTTTTTTTCTTTTTTCTTTTTTTTTTTTAGAAGTAGTTACATAATGCCCGTTATATAGTGCCCTTTGGTTAGTATCTTCCACTGGTCGAGCACAATTAAAGAAGGTCCCATCAATGAAGCCAACACATTTGGGAAATACAGATCCTATAATTGTATGCCAACTCTCAAGTAATGTTTTTTTAAAACGATGTTATTTCAATTTTTACAAGCTGCACTAATCGCTCTGCTAAATCTTCCGAGATTGTGTGGGGAAAATTGTTGACAATCAAGTTCCATCGCTTTGGAATATTTGTTGTACAGTGTGAGGATCATTGCATTAAATATGCGACTGATTTCGGATTCTTTTCTTCCAAAAAGTCGCTCCAAATCTTTTAATCTCGCAGGAAAACACAAACGTCTAAGCATAATCGCAAGGGCCTCTACAGATGCTATTCTATATCTGTGTTTTCTGTCTTCCGGCCTTAGGATTACTGTTTCATCAAAGCCGAAAGCTACAACTGGTTGCTTCATCTTTCACATACATATGGAACCTCATTTGATGAGCAAGTTTTATGTTTATAAGCTAAAAAAATATAGTTTTACCTGATCATAAGTAAACCTGAACAATATTAAGCAATCATCATCAGCCAATTCCTCGAGTCTTAAGCGACCTTGACTTTGATGAATCTCATATATTCTAGCGTCAGTAGATCTTTGGCGACAAATTTCCTCAATAATACGCATTCTGTGTGCCTGTCTCAAACGATTATCCAGTTCTTCAACCTTTTCGAGTGCATTTGAGCGTCTGAGAAGCATCGATCTAGGATGTGCTAAGGTTCTGGAGTTTGACATAACTTAAATATTGAATAAAATAAAGAAATAAAAAAAAATCCGAAGTTCATCATTTCATCATTTTAGCAAATCTTTATTTCAAATGTCTATTTAGTCAGTATTATGCAATCGTGCAAATTGTTTCCCCAAGGTCTTTAAAATAGACGCGTTTTTATCTACAACACCACACATTATGAGCAATGTTCAGCACATTCACCTATTGTATTCCTGCCATGTTTGTGAAAAGGAATTCGATAAGAAAGCTAATTTATTGCGACATTACCTTACTGTTGAAAGTAATAAGTTAAATGCAATTGTTCAAAAAACCAGAATATAACTTAAACGTTTTACATTAGATTATGATTTACCCAAATCAAGTGGACGTTTTTATAACAGATCAAGGTAAGTAATATTCAAACGTCTTTTATAGTTATAATTAAGTATTTACATTACTTTTTTTTAAAGCATTAAGTTTATTTCAACAGCTCAGAAAAAGTCATTTGTATGTTTATGCACTTTTTACTTGCTCTTAACTTTTTTATTAAAAAAATAATTTATAGACGAATTTCAAAGATAAATATGCCTATGTATGTTGTAGTGTATACGAGAATGATCTTAATACGTTAAGAGAACACATTGTCAATAAACACAGCATGTATCCACGATGTAACTATTTATATGTTTTTTTAACACATACTTTTTTTTAGTCCCTCGTCTTCACCCAACTCTGGAAGCAAGTTTTAATAGACTTGAAGAAAAAAACAAATGGTTATTATCTACAGGGAAAGTGGTACAAAACACGTTGTACAAATTTAGCAAGTCTTGTTTAGTAGATCACCCTTCTTGTTCTATGATTTTAGATTTAGATGACAAGACCTATTTAAAAGAAAAACTTTTTACACAAGAAGAAATTACTGAAATAAAGCAAAAAAATCCCATTGAATTCACAACTACTTTACCTACAGACCTGGCAAACTACATAAATGGCTTTAATTGTGATAGCACCAAAGATCTTCAAACGCAGCTTCTCAAGGTACAGGATTGGGAATATGATTACAATCCAAAAAAATATCATGACTTTGATTGGGTCAAGCATACTATATTTTCATTTGTGAGACTTTATGAGTCAGGAAACCTAAAAAAGATCCAAAAAGAAGCCTGGTACAATAGTCATGTCTTGTCGCTTATTGATACCATATTCGATGACATAAAAACTCTACAGGTTATTCGGTAAATAAAACAAAAAGATCGGTATAAACAGTCGTATACAACTCCGAACAAAAAGTATCCGTTGATTTTATTTTGAGGTCAAATTTCAAACAAAGTGCCTTTTCTTTTCTTTTTTTCCCTTTATAATTAGTAATCTAAACCTAAAACAAACATGTCTCTTTCTGAAAACATTCGCAAAAGCTCTAAAAAAGTAAAGGATCTTGACGATTTCGCTCCTGGAACGATTTGTGAGCTAACAATCAAGGCAAATCGGAAGCTCGCCCCCCCCCCAAATTTCTAGAGAACTTGAAGGATTAGGCCTCTTGGTTATACTATATGGGAGTGTAGATCAAGATGAATGTGTTCATTGTTTGAGTGACGATTTTTTTTGTTGTGACTTTATGAATTGACAAAGGAACATGGTCATGACTTTATTTTTCAAGAAGATGGCGCATCCTGTCATACTAGTGGATATGCTCGGTGATGGAAAAACAAGGCATGTATTAAAGGGTTTGACTTTTGACTTGCTTAAAGTCCTGACTTAAACCCTATCGAGAACCTCTGGTATGTTTTAGGAAAACGCATTGGTAAGCGTAGACACCAGGCAAACCATTTGGAGGAGTTGGAGGTGATTAGACACGAAGAATGGGTCAATTTAGATCAGGATATCTATGTCAAACTTTGTCGAAGTATAATGGAAAAATATAATGCCATTAAAAGAGCACTAGGAGGTCATACCAGGTATTCAAGTTTTTATATATTTAAAATATACATGTTGATTGATATATTGCTCAAAGATTTTCATGATCTTTTTTTTTTAAAAATCAACGGACACTTTTTGTTCGGAGTAGTATTAATTTTATTATTTCGTAGTGGCGAAGCAGCAAATGCTGCAAGTACTAGAAGAAAAAATATTGATAGAGTAATTGGACCTAAAGATATTATCGCAAGAGCTTTTACTGGTTATAAGTGTGATCTAATTGTAAGAGAAGAAAAACCCGAACATGAATATGCAGATGAATATGGAGTCGGAGAAACTGCTGTACATAACCTAAACACTAAGACAATCGAAGAAAAGGGGATAAAATTGCCAAAGGTGATGAAAGATATGTTAGATAAATTGGTTACAAGTAATCAAAACGAGTCCAAAGACCTCTCAGTATTTGGAATCCAAACTGCAGGTCTATCTATAACACTATTAGCTGCTGATAAACCAACTCCTTACATTACAAGAATAACAAAAATCAAAGACCTGTCTATATCAAGTGATATATCCCACTTTACTAGAAGCATTTTACCGTTGATCATTTTAATATGGCAATTTAAACAGCAAATATTAAAAGTGAAAAACCAAGTATTTTCCAATCAGAAACGTAATTACTCAAAGGATACCAGCGAATGGTTAAACGCCTGTTTAAATCATGGTAATGTAGTCGTTATGCCTGTCACCTCGACTTCAACTGAATACGTGAATAAAAGAAGAAAGGTTGACGCTTGAATCAACTGCTTATCTTGAATAATTTGTGAGAATACATGCTATATCTCACTGTCTGAAGTCAACTTATGCAATAAAATAAAATGTTTTTTATCGAAATTCTCAAATATCTGATTATGAACTTATATTTCAAGTAAATCAGTTTTGACAGACTACTAATAAAATTTCTTTTGTACACTGTTTTTAGGACTTGGTTTGACAGTTTTTGAGCATCAGTGACATTAAACTGATATAAATAAAGGCTGTTACATCTTCCTCTTGTCGTGATAAACTCATATATACAAGTATAATTTACATATATGAAAAAGTCGGTTCCAAAGTTATAATTTTGTAAGTCCCAAAAAAGTATGAAAGGGCACTGTCAGAAGATTCTACCAAAAAGACCACAAAGTACACAGTCATTTTTTCATATTTCTGCTCACGTTAGGATGTTTCTATTTATTAATCGCGTGAGAGCTATAACGAGAGCCATAGCTAGAAAATGTCTATTTACGGCGCACCAGATGAGTACATGCATTGTTTCAATGTCTTGGACGACATTCCTGAGTACGAACCCATGGAAGTTGAGAATACAAAAGACTTGTACGAAACTACAGAACTTGAATGGCATCACTGGAAAGAACCGGGTACGAATGAGAGGTTGCCTGAACCAGAAGTGAAGAAACTTTTGGATTTGAAGAGCTATCAGGCATATCGCCAGATCCTGGAGAACAATCAGCCAGAAGCAGAAGCTCAAATCACTGTAGAAATTGAGAATGGCTTGAAGCAACGCAAGAAGAAAGCCCCAGCAAAGGTTCGAGGAGCGTATAGATCCTATTCACCTGAACAAGTACAAGAGCTTCTTGATCTTGTTATCAATCAAGGCCTTTCTGCAAGAAAAGCAGGGGCAATCGTTGGAATTGTTGAGCGAACAGCTCAACATTATGTAAAGACTTACAGGGAAGATGATGAGAAACGCTTGCCCGGTGGTAGGAAGCAACGAGTAAGTTGGGAGAGAAAACTTGGGCCTCATCATACCGATTTTCTGTGTGAGTTTTATGGTAAGACTTCACAAGCTGTACTTTGGCAGGCAAGAGATGCGTTGCTTGAAGCTTTTCACGAAATTGGTTCGATTACATTATCAGGTCTTCATAGACATCTCATCCTACATGCCTCTTTAACTCTTAAGAAGCTAGAACCAATTGTGTCTTCAAGAACGGCTCTTAGTAATCTTAAGCTACGTAGAGATAAAGTTCTTGAGTGGAAGAATGATGAAAACATGAAATGGCATG
>JNDS01005201.1:0-52968 GCA_000697035.1 Rhizopus stolonifer B9770
ACACCTGTTGTAGTAAATCCTGGAAGACAAAGCAGTGGAGGTATTTTAGTATTCGGTACTTAAAGTAAAGTGTCCGAGTTTATATTACTACTTATGGAACAGTCTATAAAAGGAATTATAAAATTTACGTGATCATCTTGAGCGCACCCTATATATATAATATGAAGAAGAAGAAAAAAAAAAATGGGGAGAAAAGGAGAAGAATTAGAAAGATATAAATAAAACTTACAACAAAAGAGTTTGATAAAATAAAACTTATAATAAAGAAATTTGATAAATGCATCTTCGACATACATAATTTTATTGTATTGCAGGGTAGTTAGAAACATTTTCCCAGGCAAACAGAATGGGCCGCTAATATTCTTTGGGTCAAATAAGATATATTAATATTTGGTTTGATTTATTGTATTAAAAGTAATGGTGGAATAGGTTTGTTCATACTGTATTTATCTCTTGAGAAGTGACTGATATTCACTTTGGTGTAACGTTATTTTGTATTGCAGGAAGAGTTTTTTTTAAGCAGCATGCTTTTTCTCTTCACCTAAATAAAGACCTAACATTTGTCTCGTTCCATTTCAACTCTTTTAAACAACAAATATAGCAGTTCAAAATACCAAGCTATAGGCTTACGCAAATTACGAACAGAAACAAGCTCATTTTTCTCTGTTCTTGTTTGTGATCATTGTGCTACCCAGACCGGTAAACAGAGAGTTTGGTAAAGGGATGTGAATGCAAGTAGAAATATGCATTCTATCGCAACATCGATCATTCACGGCCAACCACGCCCGAATCACTTCTTGCCTGCTACCACATAAACAATAATCTTTTTCTCTGTTGGTAACAAAAACCAACTAGTTTACAGGTATGCACGAAATTTTACTTGATCCACTCAAAACTGCAATTTGTCTAATATTTTTTTGTATATCATCTATTAATTTATTACTACTGTCTCCAAAAAAAATTGACTTGTCTAATTATTAATTTGTTAATCGTCTAATTTTAGCCTAAAATCCTGTACCAAGTGGTTACAAAATATGAACTCCGAAGAAAGATTAAAGCAGTTGATTGCAGATTTTTAAAGCAAATTCTGATACACTAAAATTAGACGGCTGGCAAATGATTTTTAGATCAACTTTAAATTGATTTGAGACATGGCGCAAGCGTTGTCAAAAAAAAAAAAAAAAAAAAAAAAAAAAAAAAAACAATTCACCAAAATTGACAATTGTCGCACAATTCTTGTTTATATTGTACAATTAGAAGAAGAGAAATAAAGTCAAAGCTTTTTTTTTTGTAGCTATAGTTTGTAAATATTGCAGTAAAATTGTTCACAATAGTAAAAAGGATAGCTTATAGTACAAGAGAAAATTCTGGTTTACGTGAAGGCAAAGCCATAATACTATAGCTTACAATATCTTTATTGATGTATAAATTGATTAGTTAGCTTCAGAAGCACAAATATCTATGAACTATCATATCCTTGTTCTACAAGTAATAGCGTATTCAATTAAATAAATAAATAAAATTGGTGTTGGACGTTAGACAACTGTGCTAAGATGTTCCTTATAGACTTGATAGAAAGCTAGAACAGACATTCAACAATCAAGTACAAAAAAGATGGTTATAATTGTTTCTAATTTTTTCGATGAATTACAAGTTCAAACCCTCTTGTTTTCTTATCTCCTGAATTTGAAATATTATTTCGGGTGCCTTGTGAAACAAATAGTCTTCTATCACCCATTAAAAACATGTACCACAGGAATCTTATTTAAGGTCAGATTTTAATTTTATTTTGAAGCTCAATTCCAATGAAAACATTTGCATCTCTAAATTGGCCAAAAAAGGATCGAAAATCTCTTGGTTTGATAACGATTATCTTAGCCAATCAAGATTGGTGTTTACAGAGATGATCGAGATGACACAAGTAAAAGTAGTAGAGTGATGTGCATATATGTAAGTATATGTACATGTGTATATACATATGTATGCACATTTTAAGAGTATAAAATAGTCTTAGAGGCTGTTAATCTACCATTGAACTTTGTTTTGCCTAGGAATCGTCTTGATAATAATAATAATAATAATACAGGAATTTAAATCAACCTTCATACATAAGGCAAAGTCATAAGCTGCTATTAACGCGTGGTTGACAAGTGTTTGATCTTGTGCAATGACCTCTAAAAGTAAATTACCTGTAAAGTCAATTGCTCCGTTTCCCACAGTCTCCCGGTAAGATAGACAGTTTGTTTGTATATTATGGTGATATGTAGATAGATAAAGAGGTGTATGTGTGTGTGTGTGTGTGTGTGTGTGTGTTTTTTTTTTTTTTTTTTTTTTTTTTTTTTTTTTTTTTTTTCTTAGCTGTTAAATGGTGTATTGGTTCACTTCATTGAGGGAATAGAGGTTAGTCAATTGTCTTATCAGGGCGAGATAAGAAATTACATGTCGCTCCTACAAAATCAAAGGTGTTAATCATTGTTTTTAGAATACTGCTAAATGATTCTTGAAGGAGATGATTAATATGTGAAGATTAAGATGAGATGACGTGTCTGTATGTTTTTTCAGTAGAGAAATTGTTGTTTTAAGGATAACAATGAAGTATAGGACTGTTTAAGACAGTTACACCAACAGCATGAGTAATGTGGCTTATCCATCTATTACTTTCTGTGACTCAACATGATTCTATGAGCAAAGAAAAGTTTGAAAGTGATCAGAGGATGAGAGAATAGGTTGATAAAATAGCTTCATTTTAGGGCGCTTATTATGTAGTTGAATATGTTTCAAAAGACTTTCGAATCGGTTTAAGATAAAGTTTGCACATCGGCAGTTAAATTATTTAAAAGTTTTATCTTTCAAAAAAAAGTATATAAAGAACCAAGGTTCCAAATGAACTAACTTTTCAGCAATTTGGCAGACGATCCCCGGAACACTTTTTTTTTTTTTTTTTGTACTCCAAAATAAATCCCTTTTTTTAGAACTTTATTCTGTATAAACGTCAACTACGCTTTAAAAAATTACTCATTCTCACTTCATTCACAAGTCTCTAAAAGAAAACGTAAAGTGATATACACAATTGACATTGATACTAACTTCAGCATTCAGACCTTATACATATTACTTTATTCTCGTATACAAAAATCAAGTAGCAAACATGACATCTAATATTCCTACTCCTCCTGTCACCTCTATGGGTACCAACTCTGCATCTACCATCACTTGTCCCACAGCTCCACACCGTCTTTCTACAGCATTAGAAGACCCCAGCGAAATCACCACTGCTGCACTTGTCTTAAAGGACGGAACCAGTTTCCAAGGTATCTCTTTTGGTGCCGAAAAGAGCATTTCTGGTGAATGTGTGTTTCAAACCGGTAAGTTGAGTTAAAATGCGGGGAAGCATGAATTGTGCGCTGAAGTGCTAAAAATTACCTAATTAGGTATGGTCGGATATCCTGAATCTATGACCGATCCTTCTTATCAAGGCCAAATTTTAGTTGTCACTTTTCCTCTGGTTGGCAATTATGGTGTACCTTCTCGTTCTGAAATGGACGAAATCTTGAAGGATATTCCTTTGAGGTTCGAATCAAATCGTATTCATATCGCTGGTCTTATCGTCGCACATTATTCTACAGATTACTCTCATTACCTTGCCGATTCATCTCTTGCCACCTGGTTGAAGGAAAATGACGTTCCCGCTTTATATGGTATTGATACTCGTGCATTGACAAAGAAGATCAGAAGCGAAGGTGTCATTTTGGGTAAAATCTTATTCCCCAAGTCTGCCTCTGGTGTCTTAGAACCCACTGCCGATAATTGGATTGAAGATTATCAAAACGTTGACTGGGTAGATCCCAATGAACGTAACTTGGTCGCTGAAGTATCTGTTAAAGAACCCAAGATTTACTACCCTGAACCCTCTCAAGCCATCAAATTACCTTCAGGTCGTACTATGCGTGTGGTTGCTGTTGACATTGGTATGAAATACAACCAAATCCGTTGTTTTGTTTATCGTGGTGTTGAACTCAAGGTTGTTCCTTGGGACTATGATTTCACTACTGAACCTGAGGATTCTTACGATGGTCTTTTCCTTTCTAACGGTCCTGGTGACCCAACCACTATTGACATCACCATCCAAAGAGTTCGCCAATATATTCAAAACATCAAGAAGCCCATCTTTGGTATCTGTTTAGGTCACCAAGTCATGGCTCTTGCTGCTGGTGCCAAGACTTCCAAGATGAAGTACGGTAACCGTGGTCATAACATTCCCTGTACAAGTTTGATCTCTGGTCGTTGTTACATCACTTCTCAAAATCATGGTTTCGCTGTTGACGCTGGTTCTCTTCCTGAAAACTTTCAAGAACTCTTTGTCAATGCCAACGATGGCTCCAACGAAGGTTTGATTCACAAGGATTTGCCCATCTTTTCCGTCCAATTCCATCCTGAATCTACCCCCGGTCCCCGCGATACAGAATTCTTGTTTGATGTATTCATCCAAAACATCAAGGAATGTGTCGAAACCAACAGCCTCGTACCTGTCAAGATGCCTGGTGGCGTCAAGGCTGAGAACATTGCCAAGAACCCTCGTGTGAGTGTAGAAAAGGTACTTGTTTTGGGTTCTGGTGGTCTTTCCATTGGTCAAGCAGGTGAATTCGATTACTCTGGTTCCCAGGCTATCAAGGCCTTGAAAGAAGAAGGCATTTACACTGTTTTGATTAACCCCAACATTGCTACCATCCAAACATCCAAGGGTTTGGCCGACAAGGTCTACTTCTTGCCTGTAACCCCCGAGTTTGTTCGTAAAGTGATTGAATTTGAAAAGCCTGATGGTATTTATGTTACTTTTGGTGGTCAAACTGCTTTGGGCGTTGGTATTGCCATGAAGGACGAATTTGAAGGTTTGGGTGTTAAGGTATTGGGTACTCAAATCGATACTGTCATCACCACAGAAGACCGTGATCTCTTTGCTCAAGCCTTGTACGAAATTAATGAAAAGTGCGCTCAATCTTCTTCTGCTGTCACTGTCGATGAAGCTTTGGTGGCTGCCAAGGAAATCGGTTTTCCTGTGATTTGTCGTGCTGCCTTTGCTCTCGGTGGTCTTGGTTCTGGTTTTGCTGATAACGAAAAAGAATTGGTGGATCTCTGTAACAAAGCGTTTGCTGTATCTCCCCAAGTGTTGATTGAAAAGTCCATGAAGGGTTGGAAGGAAATTGAATATGAAGTTGTCCGTGATTGTCAAGATAACTGTATCACTGTCTGTAACATGGAAAACTTCGATCCCTTGGGTATTCACACTGGTGACTCTATTGTCGTTGCTCCCTCTCAAACACTTTCTGATGAAGATTACAATATGCTCCGTACTACTGCTGTTAACGTGATTCGTCATCTTGGTGTGGTTGGTGAATGTAACATTCAATATGCTTTGAACCCCTTCTCCAAGGAATATTGTATTATTGAAGTCAATGCACGTTTGTCTCGTTCTTCTGCTCTTGCCTCCAAGGCTACTGGTTATCCTCTTGCCTTTGTGGCTGCTAAGCTTGGTTTGGGTATTCCTTTGAACGAAATCAAGAACAGTGTAACCAAGGTAACTTGTGCCTGTTTCGAACCCTCTCTCGATTACTGTGTTGTCAAGATTCCTCGTTGGGATCTCAAGAAGTTCAACCGTGTCAGCACTGCTTTGTCTTCTTCTATGAAGTCTGTTGGTGAAGTCATGGCTATTGGTCGTACGTTTGAAGAAACTATTCAAAAAGCTATTCGTGCTATCGACTACAACTTCTCTGGTTTTAGCAAGGTAAATTACACAAATTAGATATTAAATGAAGGTAAAATTAACATTTTACGTATAGAACAATGAAGTATCTGATGAAGATATGGACTTTGAATTGGCTAACCCCTCTGATCGCCGTTTGTTTGCTATTGCTAACGCCATGCATAAGGGCTACTCTGTTGACAAGATCTGGGAAATGACTAAGATTGACAAGTGGTTCTTAAATAAGCTTCAACGCATCGTTAGCCTCGACAACCGTCTCAGTAACTTTAATCAGACCAACGTTCCCGGTAACTTGATTAGCTCTGCCAAGCAACTCGGTTTCTCTGATCATCAAATCGCTGTCCAATTGAACAGTGACGATTTGGCTGTTCGTAAGCTTCGTCAAGAATACGGTGTCACTCCTTTTGTGAAGCAAATCGATACTGTAGCTGCTGAATTCCCTGCCTTCACCAACTACTTGTACATGACTTACAATGCTGCTGAACACGATATTGAATTTGAGGATAAGGGTGTCATGGTCCTTGGTTCTGGTGTTTACCGTATTGGTTCCTCTGTCGAATTCGATTGGTGTGCTGTCCGTGCTATTCGTACTATCCGTCAAAAGGGCATCAAGACTATCATGGTCAACTACAACCCTGAAACTGTCTCTACTGATTATGATGAAGCTGATCGTCTTTACTTTGAGAACATTGACCTTGAACGTATCTTGGATATTTACGAAGTTGAACAATCTTCTGCTGTCATGATGTCCATGGGTGGTCAAACTCCCAACAATATTGCCTTACCCTTGCACCGTCAAAACGTCAAGATTCTTGGTACTTCACCTGAAATGATTGACAACGCTGAAAATCGTTACAAGTTCTCTAGTATGTGTGATAAAATTGGTGTCGATCAACCTCTCTGGAAGGAATTGACCAGTTATGAAGAAGCTGAAGTGTTCTGTGAAAAAGTTGGTTTCCCTGTACTCGTACGTCCCTCTTATGTCTTGTCTGGTGCTGCCATGAACGTCGTCTTCTCCAAGGATGATCTTGCTTCTTACTTGAAGGAAGCCGCTGCTGTCTCTCGTGACTATCCTGTTGTGATCTCAAAGTACATTCAAGACGCCAAGGAGATCGAAATGGATGCTGTTGCCTTGAATGGCGAGATGGTTATGCACGTTGTGTCTGAACACGTTGAAAATGCTGGTGTTCACTCTGGTGATGCTACTCTTATTTTGCCCCCTCAAGACTTGGACCCTGCTACCATTCAAAAGATCGAGGAGGCTACTGCCAAGATTGGTCGTGCCTTGAACATCACCGGTCCTTACAACATTCAATTTATTGCCAAGGATAACGAAATCAAGGTGATTGAATGTAACGTCCGTGCCGCTCGTTCATTCCCCTTCGTCTCTAAGGTCATGGGTGTTGATTTGGTTGAAATGGCAACCACTGCCATGCTGGGTCTCCCTGTCACTCCTTACCCCAAGGTGAACATCCCCAAGGATTACGTTGGTATCAAGGTCCCACAATTTTCTTTCAGTCGTCTTTCTGGCGCTGATCCTGTTTTGGGTGTCGAAATGGCTTCCACTGGTGAAGTTGCTTGCTTTGGTAAAGACAAGTACGAAGCTTACTTGAAGTCCCTTTTGGCTACTGGTTTTTCTTTGCCCAAGAAGAACATCTTGTTCTCCATTGGTTCCTACAAGGAAAAGCAAGAATTGTTACCTAGTGTACGCAAATTGCACGAATTGGGTTATACCATTTTTGCTACCACTGGTACAGCTGACTTCATCTCTGAGCACGACATTCCCGTCAAGCATTTGGATGCCTTGGATGGTGGCTGTGATGATGAATTGAAGGCTGAATACTGTCTTCAACAACACTTATCCAGTAACTTGATTGACTTGTACATCAACTTACCTTCTCGCAACCGTTTCCGTCGTCCTGCCTCTTATATGTCCAAGGGTTACCGTTCTCGTCGTTTGGCTATTGATTACTCTGTTCCTCTTTTGACCAATGTTAAATGTGCTAAGCTTTTCATTGAAGCTTTAGCTCGTAAGAAGGAGCACAATATCTTAGCTATTGACTGCAAGACAGACCACACTCAAGCTCAATTCCCTGGTTTATTCAACATCAACGCCTACATGGAAAATAGTGATGAATTCCCCGCTGTATCCAAGGCCTCTTTGTCTGCTGGTTTCACTATGATCTCTCCTATTGTTCAAGACATCAGTGACGAAAACTTCCTTGCCAAGTTGAGCGATGTTGCTAGCAAGTCTGCCCATACTGACTACCTGCTTAATGCACCTGCCACTACTGAAAACGCTGCTAATGTGAGCAAACATGTCTCTGACGCTGCTATTCTCTATATCAACGCCTCTCGTATTGAATCAGGAAAGATCTCTGTCTTTGAATCCGCATTCTCTTCATGGCCCAGTTCACACTTGGTTATGACCGACGCTAAGGATACTGATCTTATCTCCCTCTTGTTTTTGGCTTCTCTTCACAACCGTGTTATTCACGTCACCAATGTGATCAACAAGAATGATTTGGATTTGGTCAAGATGAGTAAGAAGAAGGGTTTGTCTGTTACTTGTGACGTCCCCATCTATGCTTTGTTCTTTGCCTCCGAAGACTTCAACAACACCAAGCTCTTGCCTACCAAGAAGGAACAACAATTATTGTGGGCGCACTTGAGTGACATTGACTGTTTCACTGTTGGTTCCATTCCCCGTCAATTGGCTGCTGAACTTGGCCATGAAGCTGATGCCACTACTGGTATTAACGAATCCTTGGTCTTGCTTTTGACTGCTGTATCAGAAGGTCGTTTGACTGTTAGAGACATCACTGAACGTTTGTATGAGAACCCCAAGTCTATCTTTGGTCTTTCTGCTCAGACCGACACTCATGTTGAAGTAACCATTGATCGTTCTTCTGTCTGGCCTACTAAGCCTAAGAGCTGGTCTCCTTTAGCTGGTACTACTGTTCACGGTTTAGTTGAACGTGTCGTTTTGAACAAAACTGTTGTCTTTAAGGATGGTTCTTTCACCAAGGAAACCCTCCAAGGTCGTAATATTGTGTAAAATACAAATAATAAAAGATTTAGTAATTTAGAAATATTTTTATCTGTTTCTCTTTGTCCCAAATAATACTAAACTCAATGAATATTTCTGCACGCAAAACAAAAATAAATTTTGCGCAAATGCAGATCATTTTATCAAAAAAAAAAAAAAAAAAAAAAAAAAAAAGTTATTTGATGTGTATCTTCCAGATCAGCAATGATTCAACGAAGAGATTTTAACAATTGCATGAAAAATTGCCCGATTCATATAATAATCCTCTTTTTCTTCTTCCTTTGATTGTCTCAAGCATACTACCAAGAGTAACAAAACGACTGTGGCGATACATATAAAGGCCGAATCCCGTGCCCAGTGATCCGGGTGATCTGCGCAAAAAATCGTTTTTGGGCGGAAATGCAAATCTTGCATTAAGACCAGAACGCGACTTTTTAAATTTTTGACCGTTGTTGAACCTTTAATTTTTTTTACAAATGCTTTCCTCTTTATTTAAAATTGAGCAACAATTGCAATGCAATATTTGGTACAAAAAAAAAAAAAAAAAGCAAGAGTAGCCTAAGCATTGGTCACAAGCTAACATCTCTCCCTTTTTTTTATCGAAGTTTATTAACACTAACTCAAGCAACTGCAATAGGAGAATGCGAACATCGTTTTTGCTTGTAAAAAAAAAAAAAAAAAAAAAAAAAAAAAAAAAAAAAAAAACGAAAAGAACTTAAACCCATCTTAGTGAATGCATTTCTAAAAAGTTACTTGAAATTCCAGAATGCCCTACTTGCAAAACACCAGCAAAGTCTGAAAATCTTCAAAGAGATCATTTACACGACAATCTAGTAGAATACATCGACCAGATCAAAAAGCTTTCACTTAACCATTCGCTTACACCCATGGAACTTTCATACCAAACTAACAATAGTCTAAATAAAACACAAGACGAAACGAATGATTTGATAACAAAAAGAAAACAAACACAAAACCTTACTCCTCGTAAAAGACTTGCAACAGAGAAAAATGTTGACAAGTCTTTAGAAAATATAGCGCAAATTTCATTAAAAGATCAAGATAACACAATGGAAGACGCCAGCAGTGACGAACTACGAGTAAACAAAGCAGCTAATCAAGTACGAAACTCATGTTTGTTTTGGTAGGAAGTAGGGCAGTGGAAATGCCCAGATTGCTTATTCTTAAATCCTGCTCATATACAGACGTGTGGTGTTTGTCGCAAATACAAAAACCCGCCTGCCATTCAGAGTAAAGCAGATCAAACGATAGAGACAGTAGCTCAAGCCGATATTAAGCCAACGTATGAGCAGACAGTAGCTGAAGAGCATGCAAAAGAAAATGCTACGGTGACACACGTCAAGACGCGAAATCCTGAAAGTAGAAAACCCGTCGAGGTTCACGTCATGTACACGGGTCTCACACCAGAAGATGAGGAATCTCTTGATAAATTAGTGAATAGCACGCTTGATACAAAACTCAAGATTTCTGTTCATTATAAAATGAGAGATTTTGGTGATGTGACACATATCATTACTAGTGTGGATAAAGACAGATTATGCAGGAGAACACTAAAATACCTTCAAGGGATTCTTGAAGGCAAGTGGATCATGACACCACAATGTAAGTTGGAATAACATACTTCTCATGTTGAGTTGTTTTTTTTTTTTTTAGGGTTGATGGGAAGTATCCAATCGCAACAATGGTTACCTCAAGATTCTTATGAGGTAAAGGGCGACCATGTAACAGGGCCAACACAGGGACCTTCTAGAGGAAGGGATAGAATGAAGAATAATGTAAGCATAAATGGATCTCATTGCTTGACTTTTTTTTAAAAAAAAACTATTGTGTCCAAAATAGAAAAAGCCTCTCTTTGATAATATGAAATTTTTCTTTTTTGGTGATTTTTCTGGAAAGCACAACAAAAATGACTTGTTTGTATTGTGTCGATCAGGAGGAGGCAAAATACTGACTCGTAAACCAAATGGTCTTGGACACCGCATAGACTCTGAAACAGATCCATTAGATCCTAATGAACCTATCGTGATAATGTGTTTGGAAAAGAAAAAGACAAAAAATGCTTGGTTGTATGAATCTCAAGTAAGAGACCCTTCATGGATCATTGAATGTATCAGTAAATTGGCTATTGTATAATTATGCTTTATATAAACAATTTGTAATAAAAAAAAATCAGGTGGGCTGGGATGGTATGAGAAGAATATATCGTCAAAGTAGTGGAGGGGGAAAAAGCAGAAATAAGTTAATGTGTAAATATAATATCCATAATGTATAATAAATAAAAAGGGAGGTGGGCATAGGTGGTCATAAGTATAGGTATAGCTGCAATTGAAACTATCGGGTTCATAAAACAGCGTGAGGAAGTATAGGAGCGATAATAAGATATGTTATAAGGATAATTAAAAAGGAAGAATAAGTTTAGATATCGGCTTGGAACGAAGTTTCCGGCATAGTAGCTGAGTAAGATAGAAAATGACTAGATGGTGGTGTTGAGCAGTTGGGTGATTGTAAGGAAGACGTAGTTGTGTCAGATGAGGATGATATAAGATTGTAGTGGTCTTGATGATGGGAAAGAAGATCAACAGGTGACGCTGTTGAAGGGCGCATAAATACCGCAGCGGCAGCGGCAGCAGCGGCGGCAGTGGAAGATGCAGCAGCTACTGCGATGGCAGCGGCATTTGATGACGGACTACTAGTATTTTCGTGGCATGGACTGAGACTTAATGCGCTGGGGTAATAGCCTGTGTTGTAAAAGGGGTAATCAGAGTAGCTGTTGTGGTTAGCCTGGTTTTGAGCATAAAATAAGGCGGCGTGGGAGTGAGAAGGATGCATCAATGGATGGATTGAAGAAGGATGCTGAGGCTGTTGACAATCATTTCTGTATTCACCTATTGTGCTGCTGAATGAATGAGATTGAAGAGAAGTATCATAAGAACAGTCCAAGAGATCGTGTTCTTCTCTGTCATAGATCGAATTGAAATAAGGTTTTCTCGGAGAAGAGTTATTCGACATACAACCATAGTTTGCCGAAGGTTCATAACCACTCACAGAAGAAGGAGGGCCGGATGACAAATCACTTTCTTCCTTTAAGGATGGTGTACAAATAGATGGCATGCCGGAATCAAGAGAATAGCCATGTCTAGCAAAACGAGGTGGACTCGAGCTTTTGGTCAAAGGGCTGTGTCCACTACTACGACGGGTAATACAGAACGGGCAATGACGAACAAATCGAGCGACTAATTCTTTAGGGATCCAAGAATACCTTCTGCGAACCTAATATCATGTAATAAATATCGTCTCTGGTTCGTATGTTTCTTACTAAAGCAGAAGTTTTATCACGTCCCCCGTGGTGAGCCTCTCGGTGAGCTCTTACTAAAATATCATAAATTTGTTCTTTAGTAGCTACTGGTTTGTTGTCATGACAAACTGTCTCAGATGCGCCAGCTTGGAGTTGAAACATCTTCTTAACCCAGAAACGGAATTGAGCGGTTGAGATCGCGGTATTTCTTGGGTCTCTAAGCACCTGCTGAATTTGGGAATAGCGGTACTGATCCACCAACGCCTTATCTCTCTTCTTTGGGCTCAGGTTGTTGAGGTAATCGTTAATAATAGCATTAAATTCTTGGACAGTAGGAATTTGGTCATCATCGTCAAAAATTTCATCAGGGGGAGTTGATTGAGAGTAAAAGCGAGCACAATTGTCAAAGCGATATCCACCATAGGGATGAGTATAATAAGATGATAGGGTTGAGTTCATAAAAAAAAGTAATTGGGTTTTTTGGATTGTGTTGCGTATAAAATTGTCTGTAAAGTACAGGTTATATAAATTTTTATATACTTAAGAAAAAAATTGGTAACGGGAAAATACAAAGGCTTTAATAAAAGAAAGAGATAAGAGGGGTCAGATTGTTTCTTTTTGTAGAAAAAAAAAAGGGGGAAAACATGTTAAGTTGAGAAATGCTGTGGTATAATATAAGGAATGAACTATTTAATCGGAACTTAGTGTATGTGGACATTTATTATTCATGCAGTCGCACGGGCCTGTTTTTCTTGTAGCAAAAAGGGTCTAGGAAAGAAGACTCTTAGCAAAGTAAAATTAACAATCACAGTTTAATAATAAAAAGTTTATTACCGACCGTTTATACTTAAAAAAATTATATTTACAGCTATAAACGCGTCATAGGCAATCAATCTCCAAGCTTCTTCTGTTGTCCTGGACCCTGTTTTTTATTATTGTAAAAAGGGTGTTTTTGGCGCGAAAATAGCCACAGGGAGACTATTAATTACATCAGTTGTATTTGTGGTCAAATCCATTGTAATCTCGATCACAATAAGTGCGTTGCACTACTTATTATGTGTAACTCTTTTTTAGCTGTTTTTGTGATACTTTTACGTAAATAGTATAACTTTTCTTTTCCCCCTCCTCATTACATCCTAAGTAATGCCTGCCCTTATGCACTGTCAGAAGGCAAGTGCCTTATTATATTATATTAATGTACATGCATAATTTTGTGACGCTTGGTTTTTTGTAATTGGCAGAGAATAACATGATTCAGGGCAGTAAGCTTATCTGTCTTTCATTATTTCTGCCATTCCACATTGATTTTATGTTGTCTTTGCTCTGTAATTATTAACAAGAATGTTTCTTAAAGCATCTAAGAATTACAAAGATCATTAACTGGTTAATAAAATAAAAAATAATGTCTTTTGCTTTTTTTTTTTTTTGGGTCGTTCATTTGTAAATAGCTTTTTATTTGGTGAGTGAAAAAACAAGTATCTATGCATATTAAGAGACATGATAAGGCCTATACTTTTAATAGAGCGCCATTTTTTCGGCTCGGTTCAATTTGTCTAATGATAAATTCAGCACTTAGTTTACTGTACCTCCAGTCGTCTCTGCAATTTCCATCTGTTGGTTTTTCCCTTCTTTTGATTCATCTACAACTTTATCAATGTTTTCGTGTGTTCCGTTTATCTTGGATGGTTCCTCGGTTTCCATCCGTTCCTCACCACTATCTAGCGGTTCTGTTGGAATTTGTACGTCATCAAAAATAAATGGCGTACTGATTCTATCAGCACTGTGTTGATTTATACTTGTATTTGTGAAAGCTTTCCAGGACGATGTAACTGTTATAATCTATATAAAAAAAGGTCCTGAGTATATCCATAAAATAAAATGTTATTCTCAATACAATACCTTTTCAAAGGCACGAAGGTACTTAATGTATGACTTGTAGTGTTGACCAGGATCTACAATCAATTCACAAGCGCGCTGAATTGTGAAAGGACAACTGAGAACTGTAAGGATGCTGTATGTATGCATTTTTTTTTTAGATCTGGTACTTACTCTTGAAGAGCTCCGAGTACACGTGAGATGTTTAAAATGATCTTATCTACTTCGTTTCTAACATTAATATCAATTATTTTAGGATCAACAACTCGAGATTGCTATACAGACATTAGACCAATGAAAAAAAAAAAAAAAAAAAAAAAGAAAAAAGAAAAAAAAGTCTCTCAATCACCTTCGCAATGAGTTGATTTAACATGATCCTCAATTCTGACCAAGGAATGGATATTTCATTGGTTGCTGCGATAGCTCTAAGCTCTTCTATGTTTTCTGACTCATTTAAGTTGAGTTCTTCCAAGGTGTCTTGGTTTGACATTTGAAAAAAAAAAAAAATATAAAAAGGGGGGGGGCAAAAAATTTGTACGTCAGTTTCTTGTAACTCCCTATTGGCTAATATGCAATTTTCACCATTTAATTTAATTTGTATTTATGCACCTACCATTTGATGAAAGACAATAGTTAAGACTGCATAGTAAGCTATACGCTTTATGAATACCACAACTCAATCAATGTGAAGTAAATGAAAGGGAATTACTAAAAAGACCTTTTTGAAAACACTAGGACTATATGTGTATTTTTCTCTAGATGTGCTACGATTAACAATTGATCATCCCTACTAAGAATGAGACGCAAAAACACAGCTAACATAGTATAGCTTGTTTGGCTTCATTCAAATGCTGTAAAAAGACAGCGAAAGATACATTTAATTATGTTTGTTTTAAAAAAAGCGATTTGATCACAACGAATAGAAGCTTGATCTACTTTGTATCAAAAATAGAAAAACAAATGATGTCTTCGATACATGTTGAGGACTATCTGTTCTTTTAAGCCTACAATCTTGCTCACAAAAGCAAAAAGGGCCACATAATGTCCTGATTATAGAAAATTCGTCTGACAGCTTAAAGTCAAAGCAGACAAATTTCCAGTCAAAGATAGAGTAATCAAAATTTGGTATGAAAGCAGTGTCAATCATTAAATGTACTCAACATTATCCAAAAACGAGGAAATAATACGATAATTATAACCTTTAAAATAAAAGAAAAGCTCGGGAATTGGCACATAGGTCTCTTTACTAAAAAAAAAAAAAAAAAAAAAAAAAAAAAAAAAGAACACTGCATTTTTATCCGCACTCTATAAACATATGTAGTTTCTTTTTAAAAAGCAATAAATGTACTTTTTTTATTTATGGTTATTTAACGAAACACTTGCGAGTGTGACAGTCTCCCAATTGTTTAGGAAGTATCAATTCATATTTGCTACCTTTCACAAGCTTTGGGTCTTGCGTTCCGTAAAAATTGACTATTGCTTAAGGGAATCTATGCATTTATTATGTGCTTAAAAACTTATCCATCTTTGCTTGGATTTCAAGTGTTCATAAATGTATTTGGACATCTAGAATTTTCAAAGGACATTTAGTATTGGTGTGAAGTAAGTAGAAACTTTACTTCTTACATGCACAAACATGAATTTAGAGAATTACCTCGCGCATAACAAGAAAAAATTAGGAGGCTAAAAAACGGCGTCGTGTAATAATGTTTTTGAGGCATCCAAAGCATCGGCAAACTTGATTGGGTTAAATATCCTACTTTTGACTTTAAAAAAGCTCTATTGGACTCTTTTAGTCGAATTCATTGTTGTAGGGAATATCTTTTTCTTTTCTTCCAACACTTTATCATCACACCAAATGATTACTTTTTTTTTTTTTTTTTCACTATTGTGAAAGAAATGACTTTTACACTTAAAAAGTTTGGTTTACGTAAAATACCTATTGTTATGGATAATGTCACGATACACAGAACCTTAGAGGTCATGACAGCAATCCATGAGAAGGAGCATACTACTCTGTTTCTACCGCCATACTCGCCTTTTTTAAATCTCATTGAGGAGTGTTAATCAAAGATTAAGAGAGAAGTACGTAAAACGCCTCTTTAGAAGAAAGAAATGATTGCTAACAGGATTGAAGAGGCAGTCAAGAAAGTTACACTTGAAAATTGTCAAGGTTGGATCTGTTACTCACGAAGATTACTTACAAATATGGAAAGAATATTAAAAAATAAATTTTGTTAAAACTGCTATTGTTTTGTGGTATGAATATTGATGGATGATCAGAAACTTCCACTGATTGGTAAAAAAAAAACTATTGAATTCAAAATTTTCTATTGGCCGAACAAGTAATTCTATTTTTAATGAGGGAACTTGATCTTGTGTTTTACCTCGAAAAAGTGCACATGATCATGAATGAACCTGTAGCGAATGGCTCTATATTGGAAACCAATCGGGAAAGACTTTCTCAGTGTACGCCATTCTTGATGTGATGTCCGATTCAAATGATTCCCCGCCTATCTTTGAAAGATAAAACAATCGCGTAACAAAGGGTCTGTTTACTAAAGCTTCTTTTTTTTTCCCCTCTTTCTTTCCTCTCGTTCTTTTTTTTTTTTTTTTTTTAATGAGTAACAAATATTCAGTGGAGCAAGCGAGTAGTAAAACTACTTCTTACAACCCTGAAAAGCCTCCCGAGTATGAAAACGAAAAAGCTGATGACAGTTCATATCATTCGAAAAGATCAAAACATGCTATTGGAGATGAAGAGGATGTGGAATCTCTTCAACATGGAACCAAAAGAGGTTTGAGTGCGAGACACATTCAAATGATTTCTTTGGGTGGCGCTATTGGGTAATTTAAAAAAATAGAAAAACAGTCAAAAAAAAAAAAAACTCACGATCATTGTTACAGTACTGGTCTTTTCTTGAGCTCTGGCAGCAATATTGCAACGGTTACTATCTAATTTATATGTTTTACAAAATCACTAAAGTTTCATGTCTTACAGGCTGGTCCCGCTGGTGCTCTGATTGCCTATTGTGTTAGTAAGTGTTACAAAAATTAAAAGCTCAGCTTTTGTGAAACTAACCTTCCTTGTAGTTGGTTTTATGGTAATCAATCTCAGCTTCTTATTTTCGATTTATCAGAAATTGACCATTATATAGGTTTACTGCATTATGACTTGTTTGGGTGAAATGGCCACCTTCATGCCTGGTAAAAATTATTCATTGCACACTTAAAGTACTTTTCCTAAAAAGAAATCTAGTTTCCGGCTCATTCAATCATTACGCTACAAGATTTGTTGAGCCTTCCCTTGGATTTGCCTTGGGCTGGAATTATTGGTTTTCTGTAAGTCAGATAGGAAGAATTACCAATTATATATTAACAATTTAATAGTGGGTAAGATAGATCTTCATTTTATACATTCGACATTGTACTCATTATAAACTTCCTCACGTAAGGCAGTTACAATTGCAACAGGTAAGCAAATCTGCAAGTTTATTACATGTTTCATTTACTGACAAACACAACTTAGAACTTGCTGCGGCAGCAACAATTATCAAATTTTGGGGTCAAGTTATGCCTGATCCTGCATGGTCGACTATCTTTTTAGTTATTATTGTTTGTATCAACTTCTTGGGTGTCAAAATTTATGGTGAACTTGAATACTGGTTTGCCATGATTAAGATTTTGATTGTCATTGTATTTATTATCATTGGTAGGTTACAAGACATAACACAAAAATAAAAGCTTGTACTCATATTATTTTAGGTATCCTCGTTGCTGCTGGTGCATTGGGTGGTCACGTTATTGGTTTCGAGTAAATACTAATCATTCTGTTTTAAATCTTATCCCTAACTCTTATAAAGGTACTGGAAAAATCCTGGTGCTTTCAACAACGGTGGTGTAGGCACTGTTAGTGTTTTACTCTCCGCAGGTTTCTCGTTCCAAGGAACCGAAGTTGGTAATAACCCTTTAGAGTGGGACATGTGATCAGGAACTTGACATTAATTCTTATTGGATAGTTGGTATCACCGCAGGTGAAGCTAAGAATCCCACAAAGACCGTGCCTCGAGCCATTCGTAACACATTCTGGCGTATCATTGTTTTTTATATTATCACCATTTTCTTGCTTGGCATGTGTATTCCATACAATGACGGAGGCTTAGCAAACTCTGATGGTGGTGCTGGTACTGCATCTTTCACCTTGGTCTTCCAAGCTGCCGGTATTGATGTAGGTGCACACATCATTAATGCGATTGTTCTTACAAGGTAAAAAAAAAAAAAAAGTGAGCGTATTGGCTTATTTAAACCATTTAGTGTTTTGTCTGCTGCAAACTCATCCATGTATACTACTTCTCGTACACTTTTGGGTCTTGCTCGCGATGGAAACGCGCCTGCTTTCCTCGGCCGAGTAAACCGACATGGTTCTCCTTATTGGTAAATTTTAAAAGAATTCTCACAGTTTCTTACATTTTCGTTTAGGGCTGTCATCGTTTCTTCTATCATTGGTTTTGCTTGTGTCTTTGTCTCAATTTATAGGTAATACCGTTATATTTACTACTTGGCTAGTATATTTAATTATGTCTTTTTAGTGCTGAACAAGCTTTTGTTTGGTTCCAAGCTATTACCGCTGTCAGTGGTTTCATCAGTTGGGCCGGTATTGGTGGTGTTCATGTCCGATTCCGTAGAGCTTATGTCCGTCAAGGTAGAAGCATTGATGAGCTTCCTTACAAGTCTGTGGCTTACCCTTTCAGTGGTATTTTTTCTTGCTGTCTTTCCATTTTAATTGTCTTGGGTCAAGGTTACGTTTCTTTCACCCCCTCATTTGATGCTATAACCTTCTGTACCAGCTACATTGGTATTGTTCCATTCATCGTGTGCTATGTGCTTCACAAGCTCATTACCAGAAAGAAACTTATTCCTTTGGAAGAGGTTGACTTTGAAACGGGCCGTGTTACCCGATTTGATATCGAAAAGGATAATGAACTTGACGAAAATCTTCCTCTTTGGAAACGTGCTTTAAACATTATTCTTTAAAGCTACAACCTAATGCAATCCTTATGTATAAGTATATTCTCATACCCAGTTCTTTAATCTTATAAAAAATTACATTGCAAAATCACTAGATTCTTTTTTGTCGGCTTCTGTTCACCATTCTGAGAATGCTGTATAACACAGCGTTGATTAAATGTTACACTTTAAACGTTTTTTATGTTATCTTTTGTCGTAGATTACAAGTTAAATCAAATACCATAAGTTATTTTGTAACCGATTTCCTGCGATTGAAGCAAATCAGCTTCCTTTGTCGGAAACCTCGTTCAATATGTTACTTCTGTTATCATTGTAGAAAAACTCATTGTAGATTTGATAGAATGTATCAAAAAAAGCCAAATTTGCTATAGTGTACATGGATTATTAAAGATACTAGCCTGTCTACGTTTAAACACGATAAGCCTTTTGAAACATATCATTCCCATCCGTGTACCACTATTTTTTGGAATTGCTTAGAGACAAAATAAAGCTAACAATATAGAGCTGTACTAAAAATCAAAGATGATTTGCATTTATTTTGATCGAGTTAGTTTAACACTGTATACTTACTAATGGATTCTTTCTACTTTTGACCCAATTCAATCTCCTTTGTCTGATCACTTTTTTTTTTGTCAAATTTTTTCTCTTCACTTGCACCTTTTTTATTGTGTTATGAACAGTATATATTTTAGACAGTGCAAATATTGCATAAAATTTTATTTCAATGCCTCAATTTTCCCTTTTAAGGCCTGGTAAAGCGCTAAACTGGACAGCAACTTTGCGTCGGGAGATAACTTCCAAGCGTCCTCAAACGGAACTAATTTTAGTGTAATACTTTCCCCATGATCTCGAAGACCTGTCAGTTTGCCTTCTAGTTCATTTATTTCGTGCTCATCCATATACTTTACACAAGCAAACAGTCTCAAAAATTCATCTAATCAAATAAAAGAAGTTTACTGGTATTCTCGATACATAAAATAGGTAAAAATTGGACTTACCCGATCCTCCAGCAGAAGGGTAAACACCACGCCATTTATCTCCGTAAGCCAGCTCGGTCATATCAATGAGTTCGTCTTCTTTAATGATTAAGCCAGTCTCTTCCTTGATTTCTTCGGCAGCTTTTCCTGAAAAATTACCAGATCCATCTAACATGCCAGCAGGTAACTCTGGAAAACTAAAGTGCGGTACTGGGATACGCGGCTGAAGTGTCAGTATTATCTTGTCGGGTTGTCCTTTTGTTTTCAAAACAAGTAACATTGAAACAGCACCTCCTCTCTTTTATAGGCAGTTAGAAATAGTACAATAATATCTATATTTACCATAAACACGATGCCCGGAGCGCTTTTGCCAGTTTCTTTGAATTGAACATTTGCTTTGAGTTTAATAAATCCAATATTGTTACCAAAGTAATCTATATTTTGAATATCAATAGATTTTATATCAAATTCATTTTGACGTAATTCTTCTTGTTTATTAAAAGTCACAAGCCAGTCTTTAAAAGGTTGAAAGGACAAAGTCTTGCTGACTTCTTCTCGAGAGTATAAACTGTGAATGGGCACAGATTGGTTGGCAATGTGGATTGTAGCTTTTACTTGTTGTGAAGTCATGAGTATGGAATGACGAAAAAAGGTAATAAAAGGCCGCATATTTAAAAAACAGTAAACCCCAATTTTATAGCGATGTTTTTTTTTTTTTTAATAGAATGAACAGGTGAAATCATTTTTTATGCTTGGTGGGATTTGGTTTTGACATTTTTCCGCCTTTGCTACGCTTCCTTGAGTGAGACTTCTTTTTAATTGGCTTGGCTTTAATTCCTCTGATTCCTCCCGAGTATATTATTGTAGTATATTCATCAAATATAATCTTATTCCTTCAAGATTAAGTCAAAAATTATCTAATAAAGTGATATATTAAAATGCGGCAATAGAGATTGTCCAGTTGAGTATAATTATCGAGAGGGATGAATATATAATTATTTTAATTGAACGTGCACACAAAGATTGAACAAGTAGGTTACAAAGATTCCCAAAAAAGGGCATTATCAATTCTTAGGTTTGAGTTTCAAATAATAATTCAATAAAACTTTTTTTTTACTCTTCGATATGCATAATTTTATTGTATTGCAGGATAGTTGGAAACCTTTTACGAGGCAAACAGAATGGTCCATTAATATTGTTTGGGAATAGGTTTGTTCAAAATGTTTTGTATGCCATCTATTAATTTACTTCAATTGTCTCCAAAAACAATTTGACTTGTCTAATATCAATTTGTTAATCGTCTAATTTTAGCCTAAAAACCTGTACCCTTTAGCATTACTTTCACTCTCAAAGGTGCTGGGCTTGAATTTCTCGAGGCATAACTCCACCACTGTTTATTTTCTCAGTTGCACTAGCTCTAGGGGCATTACGTTTCTTACGCAATTGGTCGATGCGATCGTGAAGACAATTACGAAATTGAGCAATATCGCTTTTTTTTTACGGGTTGAACTGGTGTTGTCATTTATACACGCATTAATTTTCATGTCTCCTCTCTTCGTTCTCGATTATCCGCTTCTTGTGTATTTGTAGCGGTAGATTCAGTTGCTACTGATTCTCCATCAAGTCCACTAAAAGCGTTTGAATCGACATCTATAAATTCCGCTACTTCCTTTTTCTTTCAACTGTTATGCTTTTTCTTCTTGAAAATCCATAACTGTTTTTAAATTTTCAGGTTCAAGCTTTTTTTTTTTTCACCTTTTTGGTTGCCTCTTTGATAGCTTGCTTGGGTGTTTTCTTTCGTTTTTTGTATTGAAATTTAGAATCATCTGCTTGATCACCTTTATCTATAACGTAGATTTTTACAGGTATAAGCTTTAACAAGTTGTCAAATATATTAGCATCCTTTGAAAGACGCTCTGACAGTGAATCAACTAATGGTTTTGAACCATGATGTTTCTTTTTTGTTGCCAAGGAAACTGTTGAAAAGGGGAAATTTGTGGCGAATATTAAAGTCACGGAGTGACTATCTTTAGTCTGGGTCATCTTAAAAGAGGGAGTAAAGGTTACTTGGCTACTCTAACAACAGTTGCTCCCATGTTAGGAAGGGAGGAGGGGGAGTGTAAAACAATATTTTATTAAAAGCAGATTGGAAGAAAGCATCAGAGATTAAGGTATATGATTAATCCTTGTTTTATCATCCTCTTGCTTTGGTATTACCGTCTGTTGGTTTGTATTTTGCTGTTGTTGATGTTGCTGCTGTTGTTGTTGTTGTTGTTGCTGTTGTTGCTGTTGCTGTTGCTGTTGTTGCTGCCAATATCCTTGCTGTTGTTGTTGCTGAGGTGACATATAATGAGACTGTTGATTGCCATAGAAGGGCTGCTGTATACCATACTGAGATGGTGGTTGCTGACTTGACTGTTGATATGTAGGATAGTTATATGGTAAATGGCTATTCGTATTGTTTGAGTTGGCACCAGACGTGTATTGTGTAGTGGCATATCCAGTAGGTGCTGTTCCTCCATATCTTGTACTGTTAGGTTGGGTCATTTCTTGCTTTGTTTCAACCTAAATACTCTATCAGCAAATTGTCGAAAGGGGAAAAAATAATATCGATTATTTACCTTTGCATCCTCAAACTTGGGTTTAGGTTCGTTAACTTGAGGTGAAGTATCAGTGTAGGTTGCATCCCCAGACTATTATAGAATAATGAGTGATAAAAGAAAAAATAAAATTGAACAAAAACCCATTTACAGTAGAAGGTTCATTAGGATCGGGAGCATTCAAGCAGGCTTGGATGAGGTTCTTTCCTTCTGGTTTTGTCACAATAGGTTGCAATTTAACAGTTGTAAAGGTATAGACAAGTCCGGTTTCAGAAACAACCAATAATAAAACTTGAGTACCTGTCAGCGTACTTAATTCATACGCCTAATGAAAATAGGTGAGCACCTTCCATCTTAGAAATTACTATATTTGTACGTTCAAATACCTTTTTCATAATCCCGGCCTTTCTTTTTGAAAATGTAATATGTCTTCTATTTTTATCTTCAATGTACTCAATCTTGATCTTTCTTCTTCCAGAACGTCTAGCGGGCTTTTCGAAATCGGTGTCATTACCAGAGTCTTCAGTGGGATCTTCGGCTTCGAAGATTTTACTGTTATTCATATCATGAGACATCTTCAGTAAGGGGGTCGGCGGGGAAAAAATGATTCAATAAAAAATCAATATTTGTGGAAAAAAACATGATCTAGTGATGACGTATCAGGTACTTTAAAGACCGAGTGTAAAACAGTTTTTTATGAAACAAACAAGCTTTTTTTTCTATAACTCGACCTGCGGTTTGTCTAGTTTGGTCATCCATTCTGAGGTTATGCTTGGTAATATTTGGTGCTCATGAATAAGCTGCGTTATTGTAGGTACAGTGAAAGACAGCATGAATTTTGTGCATTTTGTTTCTTTGTTTTCCTCATCAGGCAATTGTTCGGAAATGGTCATATTTCTGCTAAAAAAGGATATACTTGGTCTTCCGCCGCTTATGCTTGCTCTCATCGCATCAGATGGTTGTTGTTTGGCTTCGTCTTCTACACACTGGATTGTGTATTTTTCTATTTCTTCGGGAATTCTACTTTCATCAACCTCGTATCTGTAAGAGAGTACGCAGCGCCTGATCTGAGACATATTTAGAGACCCAAATTTTTGTGTAACCTGAATAAAATCAAGCAATCCCTCTAATTGTGACAAGCACTGTAAGAGTTGTAGTAATTGTGTAGTAGGATTTAAATGATCTAAAACAGCGTTAGGAAAACTGTGGATTGTTATCCAGTCTTCCAGTTGAGAAAAATTCATACGAATTTGCATTGCTTTTGATCTACATAAATATTTTTTGCTTGTAATAATGCGGTTGAAGGATTCACAGGATATGAAATGAAAAAGTTGGGAAAACAACTGCGTAATGATATTCGTGTGAATTTGATATGATCGTAATATGTGTAAAATCGAAGAAAACGAGTCGGTAATAGAGTGGGGTGACAATCCACTTGACACGGGCCGTATAATTGACATTCTTGTATTTTTACGAAAGAAAAATCGCTGCCAACTATCCGCAAATTGGACTTGGTTTACATCAGGTATGGGTTCATGTTCGAGCATAGCTAGACTAATTATTTGAAGTAACTTTTTCTCGCTATCCTTTGTTAGAGCTGAATACAGCTCTGACATTAATTCTGATAGATTGAGCTGCTGCTCTATTGTGGCGAACACAAGTTCGGTGTCCTTTTTGAGGTAAAATAGTAATTGGGTCAAATTGGATATCCAAAAGGCAAAAAAATGAACATTTTGAACCTATATCAAAATGATAAGTCAGTGTGAAGAGTGGGATCCCCATGCACGCACACCTAAACATAGCAAACTGTGTATTCGATCAAATGAATCATTTAACAATTTTTCCAACTGCTCTGAGGTTGAAAAATGATAAGAATATCTCGCAGCCAAGAATATGACATTAGCTGGTATATACATATCCTCCAAGTTCGTCAAGGGAAGCTGAAAATGGGTGATAATCAAGTCTAACATATACTCTAAGTCATCTTCTTTGTAAACGAGCATTTGGTCATAAGCACACGTATCCCATCGAAACTGATTTATATTGACTGTAAAAGAAGGTAAATCAAAATTGTGTTCGGTGGCGGATGAGAAAGAAGACGTGCTTATTTTAAGAAACAGACTCGATGCGTTAGAGGACGTACTATCTCTTGAGTTTGTGGCTATTACATCGAGCATTTTTAGGTTTTCTGAGTCAATGGAACTAAATGCGGTCCTTCCACTTATTGATTTTGTCTGCGGAGATGCACCTTGGTCTAGCAATAACTGTACAAGTGGTAGATGCTGATTGTTAGTTGCCCACATTAAGGCAGACCAGCCAACTAAGGCGAATTAGATATGCCTCCTTTTTTTTTTTCTATTTTTTTTTTTTTTTTTTTTTTTTTTTACTTACAACTGTCTTGGATATTAATATTTGCACCTGCTTCTAACAGGAGCTCGGTGACTTCAATTTTACCAAAACATGCTGCATAAATTAATGGCGGTGTATCTCCTGCATTGATATCAATTTGGGCTCGTATTTCTGGGTCTGACAGCATTTCTTTTAATTTAAAAGTATCTCCAGAAGAAGCCGCACGTTGAAATAAAAGGGTTGAATTGCCAACGGAATTCTCATGACTGACAGCAAAGTGATCAGGTAAAGTTAACAGTTCAGTTATTTGGCGTTTGCTTTCGGCTATTCTACTTGATATTTCTTCAAAAGACAAAGACTCGTATTCTTCTAATATCAAACTCTCCTTTGTTTCTCGGTCTATCATTTGAATGTTAATATAAAAAAAGAAGGGACACATTTGTTAATTTTCTATTTATTTTTATTTTCAAACTGCGAAAACCTAGCCCTTTCTTTTCTTTTTTTTAAAAAAAATAATGGGAGTCGATTTACTTGAATTTTGTACGCCTCCTGTTCCAGGTCAGCAACACAAGTATTATGGAAATGCACACAACAACTTTATAAAATTACCCATCACCTTACCTCGCAACAAAATACAAAAGCCTGTTTCTTCGAGCAATACTCTACACTCTATTGCTACTTTGGGAAATTTGAACTTATTGAAACAAATATTACCACTTTTGCCTGCTCCTCAAAAGGCCGCTAATGAACATCATCCTTCAACTGGATTAACCCCTTTACACTTTGCTGCATCAAGAGGTCACTTGGAAACTGTTAAATATCTTGTTGACGACTATTCGGCTACAATAGATGCAAAAGATAGAGAAGGCGAGGTAATCAGAATAGCATTACAACGTACTTTATTAAGCCTTTTCTTTATTAGACTGCGCTACTAAAAGCTGCTTATAATGGCCACTTTCCAGTTGTGCAATATCTTGTCTCAAAAAATGCCAACATCCATTCAAAAGATAAAGACGGTTGGACGGCGTTACATAATGCATGTGCTCGAGGATACCTGCCTGTTGCACGCTTACTTATTCAGCACGATGCACGTGTTGACGTAAAGAGCAAAATGGGACACACACCACTCAGTAAAATACGATGCGAGGACTATTTAATTTCTACTTACCCTATCGTTTAGTTAATGCTGCTTCAAAGGGATATATAGAGATTGTGGAGTATCTTTTAGATGAAGCACATGCGAATCCCTTGATCAAAAATAGCTTTGGTGAGGCCGCTTATGATGTAAGTGCAGCTGCTGGGGAGTCTTACATTTGTGATTTGCTTTATAAAGCAGGAAAAGTATGGTGGGAAATGCAACATACAGACATGTACCAGCTACTTGATTATCATGTTACTGTCATCATTATTATTTACGAAAATGAAAAATCTTCTTCCATGTTAGGCATGTTATCAAAGCCTTATTTCTCTCCAAATACACTTGGAAAAAATGGCCCATGGTCTCTTTATCCTTTTAACGAAGCATGTACGAAGGAACAAGTTAAGCTACCTCTAAACGCCCACGGCAATTCTGATTGGTTTTGGTTAACCGATTGGCAAATCAATTACACTGATCCTCATTTGGATCCCAATTCAGGCTGGCAATATGCCCGTTCATTCGAAGATAAAAACTGGACCCCAGTAGCGCCTGCAAGTGGATACGGATGGGTACGACGCAGAAAATGGGTCCGTGTAATGAAGCGAAGAATGGACTTGCTAAAAGGAAATCATCTGGGTAACGTTATGCTTGATGAACAAGACGATTATTTAAGCAAAGCTGAAGACATTGTTCAGAACTCTAAATTGGACTCTACTATTTCAATGGATGCCGCAGGTGAAGTTCAACAACTTACTATTGAACTTCGTGCATTAGAGGAGGCTGTTCAGGTACTTCGTGCAGGTATCAAAAATGATGGAAACCAGTATAGAACACACCAAGCTACCACACTCCTCACGTCTTATACTTTGCAAATCAATCGATTCAATACAAAGATTGCTCATCTTGCACCAGCTGTATCTACACCCATCTCTCCTTTACTTCAACAGCATAATCCAGAACTTGCTCGTGAATTAGGTTTCACAGAGACCAACAACTCAAACAATAGAACCAGAAATACAACAATGGCTGTTGCAACAGCTGTTGCAACAACGGCAACTGCATCTACATCGACAACAACAACCAATACCTCAATTACTACAAACGCTGCTGGAGGAGCAGCTGACTTAGACACAAATCCTTGGTCTAGAGAAACAGCCATTATTGTCAACTGGCAAGAAAATTTGATGGAAAGCTCCAGTCTTAGTCAAGTAGATTTAATCGGACATGGCATTGAAGAAGTTGAAGTAAATACACCTCAAAGAGAGATGACGGCAAGAGAATATACCTGGGAGTTGGATGCAGAAGTCAAGGAGTGCAGAGGCTGTAACCGGCGATTCGGTTTCTTGCTTCGAAGACATCATTGCAGATGCTGTGGTATAATTCATTGCGACCGATGCTCAATGTCTCGAGCCTATCTTCAACCTTCTCAAATCCTTCAAGATCCACGTGGACCATTTGAATCGTTGGACATTTTATCTTCCCAACATCAACGTGTTTGCGACAACTGCTATGCTAAACTCGGTGGGCTCCCTCCTTCATAAGATACCATTTATTTTTATTTTCTCAATAAAAACTTAATATATATGCACATAAAACAAAAAGTTTACCAGTTGCCATAAAATTGCAGTAAGCCTGTCAAAACTCTTCTTGATACAGTTTATTATTAATGTATACTATTTTTCATTACCTATATTGACTACAATATTCTAAAATTCTATCTTTGACATTTATCACTTACTCGGATGGTAACTTAAACTTTTACAGATAATCATCTAAGTATTGAGGGACCTAGTTTTTTACTTTAGCTTGAAGCATTTCAAATCATGTTTTTTTTTTTTTCTGTTCGTCTAAAAATTACCTGAGCTATCTACCAAAAAATAGCATACAATTTAAAATTAAATCTATGATTATCCCTTTCTATGACAAAATACTTTAACTTGTTCAAAACGTCGTCTCAAGGTGTACCGATCCAATGCATAAATGTTACACCACAGGGTCAACATCTCTTCCTTGATAAATCAGAATTCACCGAAAAAATTTTTTCACTTTAAAAAAGGGAAAAGGTCTTGCCGAGACTCGAACTCGGATGATAAGATTCAGAGTCTTATATGCTAACCAATTACATCACAAGACCAATTTTGAAAGTTTTTTTTTTTTAATTGTATCTCAATGTATGTGTGCGGTCCGGAATTATTGTCCGGTCCGAACTAGTGTTGCTTAGTACCTGGTTAAGGCTCAAACATCTGTCACCTGCATTTCGCCTTTACATTTTGCTTATTGCTAAAAATAATTGCTAGCGATTCTTGATACCTTTTAATGAAAAAATTATTTTTGAATTAGAATAATAAATATTTGTAACTGTTGGGATTTGATTACACGTAAACTCACGCTGTGGCGATTACGATAATAAGATCCACTGTGACAATTGTGCTATTTTTTCAGAAGATAAGGGTTATATGTATATTATTTTATTCATGAAAAAGACAATTAAGCACCGATTCTAATAGGTGGACTATTCATATTAAACCTGCCTGTCTTTTGAATATGAACATTCGGAAATTTAACAGTTTTTTTTAAAGAAAAAAAAATGAAAAAGGCATATACATTTACTTGAAGATGTCAAAGTTTCCGTACGGGAATTCTCAATTTATATAGTGAGACATTGACACTAGCCCATAGCCAGCCTTAAATAATCTTGTATCTCTTTTGGTTTTTTTTTGAAAGGTAAAAAAGATCTGTTGTTTCAATGTTGTTAATAGTAAACTATGTATGTATCCTTTTTAATCTTAAATAATGAAATCTAATTGTTGTCTTGTATAATTTCTTTTGTTTTTTGTTTTTTGTTTTTTTTTTTTTTTTTTTTTTTTTTTTTTTTTTTTTTTGCTTTCAAATTACAGATAAAACATGGCAGAAGCAGATATGCATTGTAATGTACTTCAATGCAGAAAGACCCTGTCACTTGAAGCAGAGGTGAGAGTCTAACAGCCTATGTATATCTTGTAATAACAAATATTGTTTTAGGCGTGTGTTACATCATGTTCGCGTATAGTAGAACGCAAACAATATTCTATATTAAATCTGGCTGTAGATATCTTTTGCTTGGAGTGTTCCAACAAACTTTTCTCGGAGGCCCTTGTTTGTCCTGCGTGTAACACGGGTTTACCAGAAAGGTGAGAGGAGAGCATAAAAGAAGGTGGTAGTAACTACTATACTAGCGGAGACATCATATTGTCACAGTTAAACCCAACAGAGCAATACAAGTCAGTAAGTACAAAAATGAACATGTTTTTTGAATTATTTTAAGAAGATATCTATAGTCTGCTTTGGCTGGTTTGAAGCCAGAAGTGGTGTTGGATATAAGTAGTAGAGCCATAGCGTTTTACGAGTACCAGGTCTCTCAGGAGTTATGTTTAAAGTCAATATTGAAAAATAACATAGAAGAGAAATATAATGCACTAAGGGAACAATTTAACTTAATGAACCGAGATTTAAATCATGCTGTTAGAGGTAAACAATGAAAAACTTCCTATGATAATCTAAGATATCCTCCTTAGTTGAAAAAGAAAAACAAGCAGGTACCAAAAAAAAAAAAAAAAAAAAAAAAAAAAATAAGATTAGAACACATGACCTGATTTTAGTTATTTAGGTATATTGAAGGAAAAGGAACTGGAAAAGAAAAGGGGCCTACAATTAAGTTCTCAACTGGAAGAAAAAACAAAACAGTTTCAGAAGCTACAGGTAAGTGATATAACCCCAAAAACTCCTATTACATTTCTATAATCTCCTGTTAGATCATGTATGAGAAGCTAAAAAGAAAAACTATTGCGCCCAACATACAACAGCAGCAACATAATCCTATTCATACAAGCTCTTCAGTCATTACATCTGCTTCAATAATGGTATAAAACAAATATTTCCTCTGTTTCAGACTTTTATAAAAACTGTTTAGTATTATAGAAAGCACCATCTGTTTTTGGTTTCAAGCAATCTGGTGACACTGTTTCCAGAGTTAGTCAAACAAATGGCCCAAAAGCTTTTGTATCAATGCCAAAAGATATAGTAAAAAAATCAGATGCTTTACTAGCGACAAGTAGAATCCCGTCTCCTACAAAATCGATTTATTCTATGCGAAGCAGTAGGTACATGACATCTAGACATGGCCCGATTGAAGAGCCCGATACGGAAATAAAGGGGTATGCAGAAGCCGAGAGACATCACCACCGTCATAAGCACCACCGTCATCGTGTAAAAAAAATGTAGACTACACTGATTCAAAATAAATTTCATGTTTGCCAAAGCTGTTTAAAATATATAAAAAAAGGTTCATTTAGGTTTAAAAATAAGCACACAAAAGAGGGGTCAATTGAGGAGAATAACGCGGATAATACAATGTGAATATCTACTTAAGGCTTGAGCCATTACTGGGGGATGTACATAACAATGGGATAGATTTATTTTCAACGCGTTTTTGGGGGAAATTTGCATCAGTCTGAGGTCAAAACTGAAATAATCGGGGATTCAAGTTCGTTTGAAAAACTTAAAACCAATGAAGTCTCTTCCCGCTTCTCTCTCTCTCTCTCTTCTTTTTAAAATTGGATGGTGGTTACTAGTCAAATAAACAATTTAAAACATAACTCATATACAGAATACGAAAGATATGAGACAGCAGCTAGAATTATAGAAGAAGAAAATAAGGCAAAATGCACCATGCCATCTTATCCAGAGCTCGAAGCATATCAATTGACAGTCAAACTTGGAGAGTAGGTCGTTTTTTTTTTTTTTTAAAAAAAAAAATAAACGAATAACAAGACTAATATTAAAAATAATTAGCGGTGCATTTTCTAGAGTTTATGAAGCAATTAATTTAGAAACAAATGAAAAGGTGGCTATCAAAGTTGTTCGAAAGACAGATCTAAACACCCAACAGGTATTCAGGGTATACAAGAAATTTCCCCCAAAAAAATAATAAAGATCTTGTGTAGAAATCAAGTGTACGGAAAGAAATCCAGATCATGAGAGCATTAGATCATCCGTCTATCATCAAACTATTAGACTTTATAGAGACAAAAGACGTAAGAAATGCACTCATTTTTGTTCATATTTTGTACTAAATTATAAAATATTACAGCATTTCTTTCTAATTTTGGAAGTATGTGAAGGTGGAGAACTTTTTCATCAAATTGTTCGTCTTACCTACCTTAGTGAGGATCTTTCTCGTCACTGTATTTATCAAGTTGCTGACGGAATTAGATATCTGCATGAAGAAAAAGGAGTTGTTCACAGGTAGTCATAAACAATATGTTTATCAATCTTTAAAGCAAAACAGCTAAAAAGAAAAAGAATCTTTTAGAGACATTAAACCCGAGAACTTGTTATTCGTACCTATTGACTTTATAGAGCGTGATATGCCTCTGTCATCTAATGATTATGACGAACCTAAAGAGGACGAAGGAGGCTTTATAAAAGGCGTTGGCGGTGGTGGAATTGGTCAAGTGAAGATAGCTGATTTTGGTTTATCCAAAGTAATCTGGGATCAACATACCAGAACACCTTGTGGAACTGTTGGGTATACCGCACCAGAGATTGTGAATGACGAACGATATTCTATGTCAGTTGATATGTGGGCTTTGGGCTGTGTTCTTTACACCTTACTTTGTGGATTTCCCCCTTTTTACGATGAAAGTATTAGCATTTTGACCAAAAAGGTGGCAAGGGGCCATTACACCTTTTTGAGTCCTTGGTGGGACAATATTTCTGATCAAGCGAAGGATTTGATTACTAATTTACTTGAAGTTGACTCTGAAAAACGCTATACTATTCGGCAGTTTCTTGAACATCCTTGGATGAAAACAGAAGTAGGGACGTTTTATTTGACATTTTTCTAAGGTTTTTTTATTAGTGCAAAACTGATAGTGAGTCAGCCAACAATAAACATGACTCCACAAAAGGACAGATAGAGACAGAAGCCGAAGCATATAAGCGTATGATTTTAGAGCGTAATCGAGATCAGGAAGAATTGGAAGCAGCTGCTCCTTCATCTGGCATATCATCCGTCTTAAACTCCCGTGCAAATTCCCGTGTCAATTCACGTGCCCCATCTATCGTCATGTCTGGTGCAACCACCCCTCGAAGAGACCTATTTTCCGGCGTCTCATCTATGAAAGAGATGTTTGATATCTCTTACACTGTTCACCGCATGACGGAAGAGAAATTTAGACGCAAAAATATGCAAGCAAACAGCCAAGATGATCAGCGTGCTCTGTTTAAAAAGGCTTTGAGTTCCCAAGACGAAGAAGACGAAGAACTTACTACAGAAGAAGACTCTACGGACGATAGCTCTTCAATAACAACCGCAGCGAGTGATGGGAAGACTATGAAGGACAAAAAAATAGAAGACTTAGGGAAGCGACTAGAAGCAATGGGCAAAGAAAACGATTTTAGAAAGACAGGAAAGCCAAAAGCAAGAAAACAAAGTAGTTTTATCGAGTTGACCATGGAGAATTCAACACTATTAGGTAGAAGAAAGCGACTCGAAGGCCTTTAATTTTACGCACTTTTTTTTTAAGCTTAAATGAACCGCTGGCCGGTTAAAATCTGTTGTATATTTTGCAATAAAGATACTGCCCAAAGCGTATGAATCGAAACTTAATCCTATTTTAAAGTTCAGATAACAGTTGTATTGTTCTTGCACAAGATGTTAAAAATAGTCGCATTGAATGTGACTACAGATATACGCGTATCGAATAATCGCTTGATATATTCTGACAACTAAAAACAAAGATATGTGAGTTACTTATGCTGTTCGTTAATTGATACAAGTATTTTTTATATGTGCATGATTAATTAGAATACAATTCTAAAATGGTGCAGCAAAACTACGATGATTTTCATTATAGTACTTAGTTTAAATATGGTAACAAACACAAACAATTGACAGCCAGCATAGTATTTTCCATTTTTTTTTATTTCGCGTCTGAATTTGAAAGTTTTGACAAGCCGGGAAAAAAAAAAGAATAAGAATAGGTTGGCTATTACGTAGGATGCTTGGTAGTATTCTCTTTATAAAAGTAAAGAGTCTTTTGCTTATATTCATTTATCTTTCTACAATGAAATAAATAACTAAACAAAGTCTTAGGTAAAGAAATGTCTAATTGATTGTTCATATTCTAAACTACCATGAACTGTCATCAAAGCTGAAAAGATCTCTTCGGACATCATGACTGTTTCCTGCACAGTTTAATTAAAAAGTTTTCTTCATTTGTTATTTTCTTTCTTTTTCTTCTTTTTTATGTCTTCTACATTTGAGCTACGGGAAAACGCGAGCGATCCCTCTTTACTGTTATCAAGGTCACCTTCAAACGAACGTGATTATATGTTTGTAGATAGTTCAAATATAAAATATAAGAAGCCTCCTGTCCATTTCTCAGTTATTGTTACAAGCATTGATGATGACTACAACAAGACTATTTGCCATCCGGGGTCCACTTTTACGGGCTATATTCAACTCAATATAGATTATCCGCTTGCGGCTCAGTGTATACAACTTTTATTTAGAGCAACGGGTAAAAACTTTTAAAGAACCAAGCAGGAACCCCGAAATAATCTCCACAATTTTTTTAGAGCAAATTCACGACAATAGAAAAGAAAAGGAGAATCTATTTAGTGTTAGAGAAATTGTATGGGGTTTGACTTCTGTTACTGGTACTCAATGGCCAGTAATAAAGCCAGGCAACCATCGATTTCAGTTTCTATGTGAGATGCCTCAGGTCAATTACCCGCCCACCTATAAGCACCCTATGGCTTCATGTGATTTCGAAATTTTGGCTTCACTAGAGCGACCAGGAACAAGACCATTTCAAACAATACCTTTCCCTATTAGCTATCAACCTCTAGTACTAACCAATCCTCTCAAAACGCCACGTGCACACCAAGAATATACTTCATTATCCAACAACGCCATCACCATGATCTTACCCAAAGGATGCAGTTATAACTTGCTGGACAACCATAACAACCATGGACAACTCGACGTTTTTCTTTTACTTAACACACGCCACACGGCGCCCAAAACATTTGAACTGTCTTTAAGAAAAGAAGTTAATGTCGTTGGCCAGCCAACCGACACTGTCATTCTGAGTCACGTCGATCAATCCTCATTCCGCACAAAGGTCACAACCGACGGTTGCATAAAACATTTTATTCAGATACCAGTACCCACAGAAAACAGCCTCCTCAGTAAAAAACAAAGTGGTACCACACCTACACTCACAGAGTATTCCGACTGTACTCGCATTGTCTATAAATTAGTCCTTACTGCCAAGGTTCGAAGAGGGCTTCGCTATCAAAAACACATATTGTTTTCTACTCCTGTACAGATGGGGACGCTTCCTTTTGGTGTCCAAGTGCCTTCCAATATCGTCTCTTATTATATGCTCCCACCAGATACCACTTCCAAGCCAAGGTTCCTGTATCTTCCTAGTAATGAAGAGCAGCTACCTGCTTACCAAGACGAAGTTGCACCACCTCTTTATTCATAACTCCTCTTTTTTATATTTATAGATTATTTATAAATTTCATTTGTTCTTAATAAATTTAGTTAGCACTTCATAATCCACACGTTTGCCTTGTAAACATTATATAAACAACTAAATAAAGTAAATTGCACGTTTATAAAAATATACATTTTCATTGTTTGTTTGTTTGTTTTTTTTTTTTTTTTTTTTTTTTTTTTTTTTTTTTTTTTTTTTTTTTTTTTTTGGTTCAGAATCCAAGAAGAGAATCACGACCACAGTTCCTCCTTTCGACCGAAGTCTTCTGATTTACTGATACTATCTCCTTCTGTAGTTGGTAAAATGGGCGACAGAATAGCTGTGCCCTCAGCTATTCCCATCACAACAAGGCGGTCCGACATCAAGTTCAAGCATCAGATAGTGAGGTATTCCCTAAATTCTCCGGCGGATTCAGCAGCCTCTTGCCACACCTCGTTTAAGGCGTCGGCTTTACATTTTCATTGTGCCAAAAGATAATAAGCAAGTATACTAATAATGTAGTTCTTAGATACAATGCCTAACAACAACCCGTCAAAATACATCACTGAAATAATAGATCGCTTAAACGCATTCGAAAAAATATTAACGAGCGTTTTCATTTACTCGAAAATACAGTGAAGGAGAGATATGTCAACTTGATAATTCTTATAAACACTCGTTCGGTAGCTCCTCCTGTTGCTTCTTCTAGTACAATAAAGATAGGTATCGTATTTAGGTACATAAAGCTTAGCAAAAAGGATAAACAAAAAAGCACTGTAATAAAATTTTAAAAGAAGTACTCCCTCAAGTCTCCTCTGACATAGAAGAGGAAACGTGTGACACCATGAGCAGCAAGGCTCTTGATGTCTGTAAGGGTTATACATCAATAGGAAGAAAAATACAGGAAGATATGTAGGCTGTAGAGTATATGGATCAGCCTCGTTCATCAAACTTGCATACAAAAAAAAAAAAAAGAAAAAACAGTAAGTCTTTCAATTTACCTTCTATGATCACAACTTCATGAGCATGCAAATAATAATTGTAACACACAAGTCCTAGACGCGATTTTAGTATGGTCATTTATAATTAACAGAAAAAATTTACAGTATAAAAGAGTGTAGTTTGTATCATTCACCTTTGTAAGTAGAGTTGTTAGTGGGTTTCTTTAAAATGCTTGACATGCCAAAAAAAGAGAGTGCTCTGTTTGCATAAAAATTGGATCCATGTCAGTATTCAAACCCCTTGCTCACCAAAAAAAAAAAAAAAAAACGTTTTAATAAGTATTAGATGTCATTCAACTAACACATTTATTTGATCTACACTACAAGAGACAATTCGACTAAAAAAGGGAATTCACAAATATTTTAAATTCAGCAAGAGAAAAAAAAATTAGTTACAAGAATATGATGATTAAAAATTGACTTACATTTAATTTGAATGAGCAAGAGAGAGAGAGAGAGAGTGTGTGTGTGTGTGTAAGAGAAAAATAAATGTTAGTAAATATTTTTCAAGTAATATATTTGAACCTACCGAGTGCACTTTTGTTTGTTCAGCGATAACTGAACTGGATAATTTTATTGTTGTCTTGGGCGAACTTGACGTTCTGTCGGTTGCTGCTGTCTTCTACGTCTTGTACCAGTTCCAGTTCTAGGAGCATCTCGATTGAATCTGTCTGGGACATCATCTTCAGTTCGGAGAGACCTGAGAATATGCAACATATTGAGACAAGCAGCCAAATCTCTATTCCACAGACGAGGGCCAAAGGTTCTTGCTGTTCTTGTAATGGTCTGCCATAATGTGCCCAGAACCGCATTTGGACAAAAAATTGGATTGTTACACAAAGTCCCAAAAAATTGTCAAAACCCTATAAGGAAAGTTTTTGTCCTTGATCGCTTGTTAAAATGGAGTTTAAATATCATGACGAAAACGGCCATTTCGTCTCTGGTCGTGTATAATGTTGATCGTTACCCTATCAATATAAAGACCGATAGAGAGCCAATATTCAGAGAGACTCATTGTTAAAAAGACATATAACGGAGTTTCAAAACGGATAAATTTGCGTCATTGGTCATTTCATTTACCTTATTTGTATACTCTGCTCTCTCCTTTTTCTTTCCTTTCTTTTTATTTTTCTACTATTATTCATATGTCTTCAAACACACAAGGAAAAACATACCAATTCAAGCTTGTACTTTTAGGTATAGGACTATATTTTTTTTTCGAAAAAGAGACTCAGTTTATTTTGTAGGTGAATCTGCTGTAGGAAAGTCTAGGTAAAACCAAGATGAGAAAAGTTAAAGTTTAAACCAACATTTAATGCTTGATTATAGTTTGGTGATGCGTTTTGTAAAGGATCACTTTGATGAATACCGAGAAAGTACTATCGGAGGTACTGCGAGCTATTGACAAAAAAAAAAAAAAAGCAATTTTTAATTTTTATTGTTTAGCTGCCTTCTTGGCACAAACAATATCATTGGATGATAATACAACTGTAAAGTTTGAAATTTGGTAAGGAATATTTAGGGATAAAAGAGGGAGGGTATGAACTGTATTACTGTAGGGATACAGCAGGTCAAGAAAGATATAAGGTAATTTTTGACAAAGTTGAAACAATGATATTTATCTTTTCATATTAGAGTTTGGCACCAATGTATTATCGAAACGCAAATTGTGCAGTTGTCGTTTATGATATCACACAAGCTGTAAGGTTCTATGACGAAAAAAACCGGTGATGGCTAATGTTTTTTATAGTCGTCTTTAGATAAAGCTAAAGCCTGGGTCAATGAACTGCAACGCCAAGCTGACCCTAATATAATAATTGCATTAGCCGGTAATAAATCTGATTTAGAAGGAAGAAGAGCAGTCGAAACAAAGGTAATGGTATCGGAAGAAAGAATCATATTAAAAAAAAGTACTAGACTGCTCAAGAATATGCGGACGAAGCCGGCTTATTATTTTTTGAAACTTCTGCAAAGACAGCCGAAAATGTACACGAATTATTTCTTGCTATAGCAGAACGTATGCCACTTGACCAGCTTGCTGATAGTTCTCGTAACGGAAGAAGCAGAAATGGATTAAATGCTCGTGGGGTTGATTTGGAAAATGCAGGTGGCTCTGCTAATGGTTGTGCCTGTTAAAACACAAATTTGGGACCCTTTCTTAATATTCCCCCTTCACACACAAACACATACACAAGCACCCACACACCCACCCACACACACTCACATTAATTGTCATTTTTGCCGTCCTCTCATACACAATTCTTGTATTGTTAACACAAAGATTCCTTTCATAAATTTTTTTTTGTATCTCCAATGTTTACATGATAAATAGATTAACGTGACCTCAGGCAATACCAATGAGGTTGCACCAAGTGATCTTCCCCATTTCGGATTTATTGCTCACGTATGTTACTGAGCATATCTTTGATTCCTTCTGTAAGTGATAATTACACCAGGCGTACATATTGTGTTCTAAAGCGAACTACTGAGGTTTATAAGCGTGAATTATTGGTTTTTTCTATTATTAAAATAAGTTCAAATTCAGACCTGTAAAAGTGGAGGGTGACTTTATCGTCATTTATTTCGTAGATTAGCCAATCAGTTTCGTTATAAAAGAGCTCATCTTCTTTTTTTTTAATCAATTTTTTTCTTTACTTTCTCTTCCTCTTCTCAATTTACCATGTCAGATATTAAACAGATATCACAAAAAAGATATTGGGGAGGTATATTGGCTCTCTCTGCTGTTGTTTTTATATGGGTCGCCTCCTCTTTTGCCATGAATGTAAGAACAAGGTCAACAAAGAACACTTCTAAAACTTTTTAATAGAGCTTATTTGGTGAAATGGATTACAACAAACCCTTTCTTGTCACCTATTTAAACACTGCAACCTTTTCGATCTATCTTATACCATTTTTATTTAAAAGATTACGATCTAAAAAGTAAGAATTCTCAATCCTTGTACAAAAGGTCACCCCTAACGTTTATCTATGTGTGCAGTCAATTGTGGAAGAATAGTAACATGAAGGTAATACAAAACACAAAAACATGGTCGTACGATAACTCATCATTTTGTAGAATTATTCAGCTATTCCACCCGCAGTACAACATGAAAAGTTATCAACTTTAGAAACAATCAAATTAAGCTTAATGTTCTGTATCCTTTGGTTTTTTGCCAATTTCACAACCAATGCCAGTTTGGCCTATACCACCGTCGGCAGTAGCACCATCTTATCTTCTATGTCTGGTTTATTTACCTTGGGTATTGGTGCTTTATTCAATGTCGAGAAATTGAATACAGTTAAATTTATGGCAGTCCTTGTTAGGTAATAAAAAAAAAAAAAAAAAAGGACAAAAGAAAAGAAAAACTAAACGTATTTTAGTTTTGTAGGTGTTCTGCTTGTATCTTACTCTGATCATATGAACGACTCGCTTCCTCACGCCTTATCTCCTCTAATTGGCGATATTCTTGCCTTATTGGGTGCTGTCTTTTATGGATGCTATACAATCTTACTAAAGTTAAAGATTGGTAGTGAAGATAGAGTTGATATGTCATTATTCTTTGGATTTGTCGGTGCTTTCAACATCCTTTTGTTATGGCCAGTTATACCATTGCTTGATTACTTTGGCTTGGAAACCTTCCAGGTACCTATGAGTGGTACATTGTGGATCGTTATCTTTTTAAATGCTTTCATTGGCACGTTCTTGTAAGTGTATTTGTGCATGCATCTGTGTTTGTACTCATCCCTTATATTTCAGGTCGGATTATCTTTGGTTGTTATCTATGCTGATGACCTCACCTCTTGTAGTCACTCTTGGAATATCTTTAACCGTAAGTAGGCAATATAACATTGGACACTGTTTCTAATATTTATTAGACACCACTTGCTTTACTGGGAGACACTATATTTAAAGGAATTATACCTAATATTCAATATTCTCTGGGTGCTTTACTTGTGATCGCAGGTTTTTTGGCAGTCAACACTTATGCTTTGAAAGAAGCAAGGGTCAAGAACGAAGAAGAAATACTAGAAAACCGCCAAGTGTAATTTTTTTTTTAATACGTGTACATAGATAATTAAACTTGTAAATAAACTCTCTCATTTTTTTAATCGCGTGGGTACTGTAGTATTGTTATAAAATTGGTTGTAATCCAGTCGAACGACTAAGCACGGGAACTGTGTTGTTTCTGCTGCAGAGTAAAAATTGAGCGCATCCATTAAGAGTCGCATATGATATAAAAAGGTTTCTTCAATCTTTGAAAGTGCGCGTTGACTGTTCTCCACCAAAACGATTGTTGGTGTATCTCCAAGTCCATTTCTGGGCAGCCCAAACAGACTTTGTCTTTGTTCTTCTTCTAACTGTTCAAGTAGAGCGGAATACTTTTCAGCCTGCACTGTAAATGCTACGCACGATCCAATCAATTTGTTAAATACCTATTAAAAACGAGAGATGAGCGTTGATAAACATATCTTAGGCTTACTCTAAGTAGTTTTGAATTTGTCAGCATACACTCCTTTAAACAACTATCCAAAAAATCAGAATGATACTGTAACACTTGGTCTACAGTAGACACTCTCATCAGATTGGACTCTAATCGTCTCCAATTGGGTTCTAATACCTCATTTGTCACATAATACGTAAGTTGCTGTACAAAAGTCAACATTCGGTTTCTCAACGAAAAAATACGAAACTTCCATTGTTCTAATTCTCCATAATTGGATTTTAGCTTCCACACAGTCGTCTTTTGATCAATCCACGCTCCACACAGTAAATCCGCTACATGCTTCATGTTGAGAATATGTCGAAATAAGAGTTGATATTTTGTAAGTGCTTTGCGTGAAATAACGAGAGAAAGAGGAAATGTAACGGTATAGTCAATGATTAGTGCATCATATCCTGATAACACATCGCGACTGGAGGTGGACCCTGAAGACATGAAGCTGTTTGCCAAACTCTGGCTTCGCTCAAGAGCAGAAATGTCCATCATAGGCTGTTTTGGATCCATACTCCCCGCTGCTTCCATACCGGCCACATTGATAATACGCAGTAATTGATCTACAAGTTTGAGATGGCTCATAGATACCTTGACATCCTCTTTAAAGGGATCATAGGCTGACACCGAAGAAGAGTTTCTCAATACAAGATCCATAAGTGATTGAAGTCGTGTTTGTGGTATTTCTGACGCGGGTTGTTTTAATTCGTCTTTGGCTAAATCCAAAAATGATGTCAAAAAATCGGATTGATCCAAGAAGAAATAATGCTTTAAGGAGCTTTAGAAAAAGAGTGTTTAGCGCACACAGAAAAGAAATAAAAACAAACATATTTACCGTAAACGTCCAATGAGTTGTCTTTCGTCCATCAGTAAATTCAGTAAGGTATGGTTGGCATACTTGTAAGCAATTTCCAGATTTTTTGCAAACTGTGCCCCATTCACAGCAGCCCAAACTTCGCTTCGTGGGACATGTGTTGTATTGTCTGTAGTCTGTTTTTTGAATCCCGTGATTTCATCTCTCAAACGTTGATTTGACACTTCATGTTCCATTTCTTTAGGGTCTGCAATGTTTACACCGCATTCTCGCACCACGTTTAAATATTTTCCTGCCAACAGAATTTGATTCTTTACTGGTTCCAAAAAAATAGGGACGACATTCTCACGAATAGTGTATCGCATTTCCCAATAAGCATCATTAAAATCTTCTTTTAAATTTTCCTTCTTAACACTTGTCTTTTCCAAAATCATAAATTCATTGTAAGGATCTACAATCTCGCCGTGATAAATCCATGCGTTTAACATCTCAAAATAAGGCGCTGATGCTTTCGACAATAGAAAAGTGTACATCTTTTTACACTTTGGGTCACTAAGCACACACAATAAGATCATTAGATGTTCTTTCCGTTATATCTGATTTTTACCCACTCAACCCCACTAATCTGTCAGCCAAGACGTTCAATATGGCGCCTCCCTTTTGCTGCTCGGGTATATTCTTATCACTGCCATTGGCCTCTTCTTCTTTTAATCCTTCAATCACTGCATCGATATCGTCTTCGTCCTCCTCTAAGTTTTCAGTTGGTACCTGAATGGATCTAATCGTCATGACCAAGCTATGTAAAATTTTCATGCTGTGCAAAGTATCCTGAGCATAAAACCATACTTTTTGAAGAGTAAAAGTGTTGGAAGTATGGTATTGATGTTCAAGTTGAGCAATAAATGATGTGTATTGCTTCAAAAAGGTCTTGATCGCTGCTCCAAGTGCGTGGTTTACAATACCATACTCAAATCGAGAATGTACTTCTATAAAGGATTCTACAGATGAATAATATGTAGATAATGGTAGAATCTTTTCAACAAGGTGCTTTAAACTAGGATCTAGAACAATGATAAAAAAGTGTCAACAAGTTTTCTTTTCTTTTTGGAAACCTTACCAAGTGTTGAGTCAATTGCATAGTTGATTTGATCCCAATCCTGAAAGTTCTTTTGCTGTAAAGTCGACTGAGAACGACTTGTATCTATTGATTCGTATTCTTCTTCTGGTCCTGTTGGATAAACGCGTTTGATATACGTCCCATTAAGTCCCTACTACACATTAAATATTTATTATATTTGTTGTATCATTTACCAAAAAAATGAAGAGCAGGTCTTCAATAATGGCATATTCTTGAATTTGGGCTGAAAATCTTCCAATCTTGTCTTCGTTGGGTTCTTCAAGAGCTACTAAAAAAGAGAAAGAAATGAATACAATGTAAGGGTGAAATTGTTTTTTGATTATACATGAGACTGGACTCGAGTGAATTACACGATCTGAAATAATGGCATCTGACGGTGTACCATGTCGAATGGTGGCAATCTTTTTATTGATCTAAAATAATCAATGTTATTACATTCATCCTTCTGCTGATTCTTTACGTGATTGAGTTGATTTTCGGATAACAGGATACTTTTTTTAGCAGCGGCTTGATTTCCATTAGGACTAGGAGAAGCTGAATTGGTTGACCTAAAGTGTCTGTCTGCTAAAAAAGAAGGCGAATGAGGTGGTGATCGTGTTAGGCGTGACATTAATAGTTGAGGAGAAAAAGAAAGAGAAACTTTTTTTATGCCGCCTTTTTATTGTTTATCTTTATGACTTTCTTTTCTTTTTCTTTTTTATTATTATTATGATTTAAAAAAGGAAGGAGGAATGGAGTTTGCGATTTGAGAGTATTCATCAATCTGTTTGTAACCTTCTTGACCATGCCAAAAGAGAACCCAGTTAGAATCTTTGAGACGTAGATATCCGTTTGCACGTTCGAAATACCATTTATTGACGCCATTATCCTTTCGACTTCTCCAGAGAAGTTCCGGGTAGGCATCACACATGCGTTTCCAAAGGATATCGGTCAATCCGATGCCTTGGCTAGAGGGTGCAATGGCGTATTTGTCGAGATAAGAGTAAGTATTTGGACTATTTGTGAGGGCTCTTTCACTTGTCATGATAACCGCGCCCTCGTAATCACCCGCAATGATTGCTCCTGCGAGCACCTTTTCTAGTCTCGAATAAAAGCCGTCAACGTCAACACGCTTTCGAAAACTTGATTCAAGCAGCCCGACAAGCTTTTTCATGTCGAGGTCGGCTACTTTTTGATAATTGTTGATCTTTGTCCCATGTCTGAGAACAGTGGTTTTAGCTTGATTAATTCGGGTATGGTCAGTGATGGGCAGAGAGGATGAATAGAGGGGCTTGTCTGTGATTAGGTTGGAAATAAGTGCTGAGGGCAAAGATGAGATGGGTGTAATGACAGCAGAGGATGTAACAGGTAGTTGCTTTAGACAGTTTTGTATCATAGTTAAATTTTTAAGAGTGTTTGGATGGGATGTCTGCCACTCAGGATGTTGGTCGAGAAAGGCAGACTCAATACCCGAGTACTCCTCTTGCAAGTTGATCAAACTATGAGCAGTGCTTGGCCTTTCGTGATTGGGGACGCCACCCTCCTTGTTGACAACAACGATTTTAGAGGGCACTAATTTGGGGTCAACACCTTGGTTGGCCAATCGATGTGTCAATGCCAAAACCGCGTCTGTGGCCTCGATCGGGATTTGTTTCCCTTCATGTTCAGTGACGATAGGAAGTACGATGGGAATATGGTGGTTGTTGATGGCAGACAAGATCAAATCCAAATTAACATCAATAGACGTGGATGAGAAATTGGATCTTTCAAGTGTTGATCCGTAGATGAGTGTTGCTTTACCTCCTGCTTGCTGAATTGCTTCAGCCAGGGCCATACTTTCACTTATCATCCGCTTTCTTAATTCGTTGGGCGTGGATGTGTCGGTTACCCAACCTGTGTTATCGGACACTACAATAGAAGTCAAGCCTAGCTTTTGAAGTGTATGGAGCGTCTTCCCCACATTTTGCCATCCGTATTTTTGAAAGGGTCCTTCTACTTTTGTAATAGCTAGTTGATGATAACAAGGTTGTAATAATGCCTTAACGTAGTCTTTAGGTGACGTGATGCTTGGTTGCATACTGCCCATCATAGGCTTCTCTTCTTGTCCAAATCGCTTTAAAAAATGCTCAAGCTCTCTTTTGCTGGGCGTTGTGTCCATCACATTGACGAGTAGTTCCTATCAAACAAAAATTAAGCAATTGGTTTTGATGTGTACGATGCTTGTATTTACTCGAACTCCTTTTTGTTGAGGTATAGACTTTTAAAAAAAAAAAAAAGAATATAAGTTAGAAAGAAAAACATTGGTATTTCCTCACATTTGTTACATGATATGCTCTTTTATACAAGTTGCTCGCTGATATGTATACAATAGATCTTTGGAGCCGGGTGATATTATAAATCATTTTGATAGAAAAAAAAAAAAATAATGAAAAAAACAGCGATCTGTAGTAAAATTTACTTTATCTTTTTTTAATTTCCACTTTTTCATGAGTCATTTTTAATCAATTTTTTTTCTTAAGAAAAAAGCACACGATTCAAACAAGAATATGCTTTTAGCAAACAAATTTTGGAAAGATTACTTGGTTCATGTTTTTTTTTTTTTTTTTTTTTTTTTTTTTTTTTTTTTTTTTTTTTTGAATTTTTGAAAAAGACATTTTGTTTTGAACATTTAAAAGATGAGACTTGTCTTAGCGATCATCATGGTGCATTGAACAATTTCTATTTATATAGCCTGCTTGAAAGATTATTTGTAGAAATTCTACTTTATGTAGTACGGTACTTCACATTTTGTTCTAAATCGCCAATACAATACGTGTTTCTACATAGGCTATTTTTGACACAACAGCATTTTCTTAAAGATAATTTTTTCACTTGGGAAAAGGAAACGCCCTGAGATATTTTTTAGTTAGGAATGATAGTACAGCCAAACTTTCCGTGTGCGTGAATTCTTCATATTATTTTTGAAGCAAATTCCTATCTTTTCTTTTTCTCTCCCAAATAAATATGCCAGAACCTCTTACATCAATCGATGTTGTTGTAAACAACGTCGAAAAGAAGGAAGACGATAAACCTTTTACGAATCCAATTACTGTATACAACAGTATGCTAGCAAGTGCAGATTCTCTTTACGACGAGACAGCTGTCACAGCTCCAAGCACACCTTCAGGAAGTGGGCTATTATTACCTGATGAATCTACAGCTCAAAAGACAAAAGAAATATCAGCTACCCGAAAGAATTTTGTATCCATATCATCGAATGAAGAATCTGTACCCTCATTGAGAAACGGAGAAGAGGACAGCGAAGAGTATATGACACCTGCTAGCGATGAAGAAAGAAAACCGGAATCTGATATAAATAGAAAAAACGAAGTTTCTGTTGAATATGTGTCCAATCAAGCTTATTGTCTTCAAACTGTCATTAACTCAGGGTACATCTCACTTGATCGTATCATTGAGAAAGTCAAGCTTGACATTGAAAATGGTGTTTACGACTGTAGAGAATCAAGCTTCAATATGTTTTTAAAAGAAGATAGAAGATTTATGAATAGAGGCAAGTCTACGTCATGCGCTCTGACTGAGCAATCTTCACAGCCAATGCTTCAATCAAGTAATGGTTCTCAACTATCTCTTGCTGATAATTCTCAGCAATTCTACTCTACTACAAGCACACCAATTATGGTACGTGTCCCTAAACGCAAATCAGCCTTGGCCTCTGCCATGAAAAAAAAGAACTGCATAATCTTGTAGATCTATCTTGTTTTCATTTTTTGATTAAAGAAAATTTCTTTTAGATAGAATTATCTTGATTTATCTCTAAAGTATTGTTGTTTGATTTATAAGGATATGATAGTAAATTCTGTGATCATTCAACACATGCTTGCTACAAAAAAAAAAAAAAAAAAAAAAAAAAAAAAAAAAAAAAAAAACACACACACACACACACCAATGTTTGGGAACTGTTGCATGTGTCACATTTCCTGCTACTTTCTGATCAGCATATTTCTATTGTCTCTTTACACATAGTGATTGACTGTACTACCCTCTGGATGTCATACACGCATATTTTATTTGTGGTGGATTGAAAGCATACCAATCAACTGAAATTTTGAAATCACTGTTTTAAAATTAAAATCACATACTGTGCACACTATAGAGGCTGTAGTTGATCAGCAGTTAAGTAGCTAAGAGGCTGTAATCACATTGATGGCAGGTGACTGCTGAAGGTCTTTTGTATCTTTCATTTGGGAAATATAAAAACCTAACGTTTGTGAATATCTTACGTGCTAAGCTCAATTAACCCAAATAAAAAAACCTATAGCGACACATTTTTGCTTTTACTAACCATTTTCTTCATACACGTCGCAGAAAAAAAAAAAAAAAAAAAAAAACGAAAGTAGAGTAACCCGGTTATCTATGAACTCTATAAAGAAAAGTGACCTAAATGTCTGGCTAAGCCCAAAAGAAGAAGTCTGTAAACATGTGCGTGCAGAATGCGAGAACATGTCAAATATATTTCACTTACAGTGTAGTGCAGACATCACTAGTTCGTGGTACAAATACAAAGCACCAATTAAATGAAATGCTCAATAATAATGCTAGGTGTGCATGAATTCCTACAGATTTATAAAAAAAAAAAAAATTAAAAAAGCTCAATGCTTATCTATTTTTTTTTTTTATTAGAGATGATATTTCATCAGCACATTGTTCCCAATAAGGGCAAGAATAACCACCTGACGTAAATGGTAGTTGAGTGACAAAAAAAAAAAAAAAATCGTCAGGCGTGTATAGTTTTCATGACTCAAAGCCAGATATCGCGTGTCGATAGACACAAAATACATTTACTTCTCTTTCTGTACTCCATAAGTCTCTCTATAGAAATATCGCGTGATCTATAAGCCTTAAAAAGAACAGATGTTTGTTAGTAACCATTCTATCTGTATAAATAAGAGATATCATTCAATTAGAAATGTGTTGTTTTCCTTTTTTATTTTCAAACCAATACTTGATTTTCATGGGCGATATTTGGAAAGATCCATTCGGAATACATCTCATAAAGGTAATTGATAGAATTCAAACTTATTTTGTTATTCATAATCGTTTCTATACAGAATAAAAAAAAAACTGTTATCGAATCCTCAAAAAAAAAGAAGAAACCAGAAACAGAAAAGAAAAAACCTAAAAAAAAAGAAGCCCCCCCTCCAACAAAGCCATGTTGTCACAATTGTCATTCTCTGTCTTGTATATGTCTTAGACCAGTCATGATGCAGCAGTGCATGTATATTCCAGGTCAGTCTTTTCAAGTAATGCCAGTTGTTCAACCGCAGCCACCACCACCACCGCCCCCTCCTGCTAAAGAAGAAAAGAAAAAACCATCTCACAAATGCGTCAAAGCCTGCACAGCCGAAAAAAAATGTGCAGCGTGTAAAAAAGTAGAGGAATCCAAAAAAGAATACTACGTTGTTCCAAACTTTCAAAATCCTAGACAAACTTATCGTGAACATTTGATCGTTGGAAAGGTTCATCCATCAAAATAATTTAGTACATATTCTATTAACAATCAAAAAATGTATTTTACTCCCATTCTTTAATAATAATAAAAACAATATCAATAAAGAAAGAAAATCTAATAATTAAATAACTTAATGCGATGATGAGCTTGCGGCGGGTTCTTCAGAACTATGTTTATGATCAACATTAACAACTTCCTCCCTTGAGTGTGCGGTTTCGTAATCTTCAGGATCCAATCTTCTACTGAGAACAAAAGTGGCACCACCGATAAGTGCAAGGAAAACAAAACTAACATTGACACGAAATATATAAGGTAACCAATTGGCGGATAATGCACTAAAGAAAAGCAATGGATAAGAGAACTATTTTTAAAGCTTTTTTAAGAACCAACTTACGCTGACCACAGACTTCCACAAATGGCAGGCCCCAAAGCTCGTGTAGCACTTGCACAACCTATTGAAAACAATCAGATCTTTTTCTATTTTTATCGAGTCTATCTTTTTACACTGAGAAAATCCATTAACAGCACCCAGGGAATCTGTTCTAGGAGCAGCATTGTTGATGAGAATTGTACAGCATGTGAAGCAGATGGTATGGCAGAGAGTCTTAATAGTCTGTGATATGAGCAGACCAACCCAGACCCAAAGTTTGGTATTCACCTGGCCGTAGAAGTCTGGTATAGAGTAAAGAGTACGGATGATACCTTGAGATGAATAAAGAAAGACAAGAACAAACAGAGATAGCTGGAATAGACGGAGTAATCCAAGCTTTCGCGTTAATGTAGGTAAAAGAACTAATTGAGAGAAAAGCGTAACAATGCCAGAGTAGGCAAGAGCAGTACCAATCTCGTTTGAGTTAAATCCTAAACCACCATTATCTCTTGTACTAGCTGTGTAAAGAGGGAAAAGTTCTATTCAAAAAGCGAGTTACTGAGTATGTGCGTGGCTAAGTATTTCTTTTTCTTACCATCCATATATACTGCCTGGAAAGCAAAAAAGCCATAAGTAATACAAATGGCAAGTACTGTTGGAGTGATTGATTCTTTAAGAGTAGGAGGCTGGTATTTAACAGTAGGTGTGGGTGACTTTTGAATAGTGCGGTCATGTTGATCAGGATCAAAAGTTGAGTATCCCTGTCCATTTGATTGTAAAAGTGAAGTCTCTTCTTCATCTAATTCTTGACATGCGTAAGCAGGGTGTGTTTCCTCTAAATAAAAGAAACCAAATATCAATCCTAATACACAGATGAAGGCAGAAATGAAGCATGGCAAGAAATAGGGATATTCAGTCAGAAAGTCAGTCAGGTAACCCAAATGGCCAAAAATGGAAGGGTAGTTTTGTACGGGATGAGATAAAAAACCACCAAGCATTGGACCAATAATAGATCCAAGGCCGTACATAAGGGGAAGTAAAGAAAATGCTCTGGCTCTTTGGTGAGGTAAATGGTCGGTAGTCAATTCAGATACCATACTCTTTAACACACCAATATTTCCATTCTACCGAGTAGGTGAGTACAACATTAAAATCGGGGTTGATTTTTTTTTTTTTTTTTTTTTTTTTTTTTTATACCAGAAGACCACATAAACTGCGAGATACCAATGCCCAGATAAACGATTTTGATAATCCAAACAGTAAGATACTGGTAATTGTGCCCAACAGCCCTTGTAAAATGATTGGTCGTCTACCAATTCTATCAGATAGCATACCCCAATGAATGCCTATTTATGAAAAGTGTTAGGCCATAGAGAATAAAGATTACATCATTTAGTACCTGTTAACAACTGCGACAGCGCAAAGCAAGAAGTGATAAACCCAACATAGTAACCGACGTTTTTTTCGTCTGTTATATGAAAGTCTCTAACCATCTATAAACATTGAAAGTCAAAACTATGTTTTCCGATCATTTTTGTGTATCTATTTACTTGCACAATGAAAGGGAAGATCACTGTAAAGCAAATTGGTTCCTAATTAAGAAAATTTAATCAATATTTTTTCGCAAGACCTCATCGTTGACACCTACAGCAAATCTACAAACACAAATGATTGCAAGTTGTCTATACGGCAATGGCTTCGTAATTTTCTGTTCCATTGTTGCAGAAATTAAAAGAAAAGAAAAAAGAAAAATGCAAACCAATCCTTTTTAAAAATTTTCTGTCTTCGACGGGTTAATGTTCGCCCGTAATTGTATTTTATATTACTTCTGACTCGTCATGCATCATGTTATATGTACTTTTGTACTTTCATCTCAAGCCAAAAAAGCTAAAGTTTTTATACCGTGTTACAATCAACGACTCCTTTTTATTGCTTTTTGCTAGTCGATGCTGCTGCGGCTTTGTTTTTGGCATTTGTGACTAATGGTTGGAGCTGATCTTTTTCAGCAAGATTTCTTAATAGATTGTATATTAAAGGAATAAAATTGTGCTTTCTTAAAGTGTTTTCCCTCTATGTATTTACAGTCAGTATACGAATTCCACTTAACTTGTAAGTACTCCTTACATGCCATCGTTGTCGCTTTTCTCTTTCGATTTGTAATTTATGACTCAGGATATTACGTTCGCCGTTTAGTCTGTTTTTTTCTTCTGCTTCGTCTGATAGTGACAATATCAAGCCATCCAATTCCTCAATCTGTTCCTCGTACAATTCGATTCTATCCTTTCTAAGTGCCATAAGGCTAAAGTGTAATTCGGATGTTCCGTACTGTTCCATTCGCTTTTTGATTGCCTCGTTTGCTTTGCTTACCCAGTCATCATCATTACAGCTTCCCAAATTAACAGGTCCTTTACTCAGTCCATCCAATTCAAACAAAGCTCCATGTACAGGCGTATATGCAATAAAGTGATAGACATCCTGGTCTTTACCAGCATTGGGGTCAACTATTTCGTTCACAAAAGGATCCGAACGTGCAAAACTGTTGTGTACAGATCGAATCAGCTCACTGTTTGAGATAGCCAAACCTTTCATCTAATAGTTCGTCGTTACTATATGTTATCAATTTCCTCTTAGTTACGTCAGGTGGGAAGTCTTGCGTAAATTCCTTAAAGTTTTTTAATTCTTCACCAATATCAATATCTTCTCTGTTTAATAAAACGGACAAAATAGCTTGCGTTGCACAGGCATTGGTAATTACTTGATTGGCGAAAAAAACATGATCAGCATTGTTGTCTACTTGAGGAAGATTTTCTTGATGACCTTTATTATTTTGCCATTTGAACAAAAAAATTAAGCCATAAATAGGTCTATATATTTTATGTTAAGCATTGATCTTTTTTTATTTTATTTTCATTACTTTATTTCCTCTAAGGTTTCTTCGTCTAAACTCCATAATTCTTCAACTTGGACGCCTTGGCAGCCCATGTTTAAAATGAGTTCAGTAAAAACACCTTTAAAAATTCAGTTTAGCTCTTATGTGTAGATGAGACTCAAAAATACCAGGATCACTTTCAATCAAACACCAGTTTCCTTCTTCAGCCATGTTATTTTTATGTTTTTAGAAAGAAAAAATAAAAAAAAATGGACGCGAAATAAGCGCACGTCAACTTTGATGAAGAATCATATCCCGACGGAAGTCGTTTCTGTCCATGTCAATTCGCCCATTTCGATATTATTTCTTGTACTTTACTATGTGGATGTATTAGTATACATTATCTGCTTATTTTGCTTCTACTTATTCTTGGTTCAATCTGGATCGAAATTCGATACAAAGATATCAAAATGGAGCAAAGAATTGTAGTAAAAAAAAAAAAAAAAAAGGGGTAATAAAAGCATACCAACATGCAGAAAACTTTAGAGCGAAAAGCACTTGAATATTTACACAGGTCGTATTCAGGAGTCTCTGTTTTGATAACCTTTCTTCTCTAATAAACAAAGGATGCAAGTAAAAAGCTTCCCTTTTTTCTTTCCAATCAAATATATATTATTGAGTATGTCTGATACTGGAGGGCAGTTAAAGACGGCTCATATGGATTTTGTGAGTTATTACACTCCACCAGCTTTTTGGCGGTACGTATTGAAAAAAAGGAAGTTGTAATAAAAACTCAAGCTTGTAGTGTTTTAGGATCTGATGCTCCATAGTGTATAAGCATGTGTAAGTATGAATCTAGTTGAGAATAACTTTGTCCTCAAAACCATGAGATCCCTTCCTATGCCCGTTCAATGCAAATGATTACTTGGACTAATCATTGTGGCAGTATATTCACCGTCAGTCTCATTTTGGTGAGACCAGTCTCAAAAATTTACGAGTCGGAATTACTTTTTCTTATTTTGGAATAACGTTCAAGAATAGAAAACAAGCAAAGAAATTACCCTTAGAACATAATCTAAACGTGCTTTCCCATCCTATTCTTGTCTTTTCTTTTTTATTCATTTATTGCCACTATAAAGTACTGTTAATTTGTGCACATCATTGAACAACACCCAAATAAAATTTCCTTCAAGTAAAATATATCATAGATGATAAAATTTGATTGATGCTTGTGAAAGACTATGGTTTGACTCCATGCACTTAAAGGATGCTTTTGATATGTTCTTTTTTTTTTAACAAATACCAAAGTAAACACAAACATGTATTGTTAAAGAGGGACTTTTTTGGGTGTACATTTACTACTTATTTTGTTATTGAAGAATATTTACATCTTTTCTCATGATATATGTTATTGAATCAATCAAAATTATTTTTTCTTTAATCCTACTTAAAAAAAAACATAACATAAGCATTGAAAAAAAGCTTAGTAAATCAGTTTTATTCTATACATGCGAACGAAGAAAAAGCAAAGAATTGTCGGTGCACTACACAGCTTAAACAACCCGCCTAGTTGGAGACTATCTAAAGGGAAGAAGCGGGAGTATGAAAGTGATGTTGCAGAATCTAGTTCCTCCGCAGCTAAAAGACCCAAGCTCGGACAAGAAAGGGATATAGTGTTACTTAACGCTTTGAATGACGAGTTTCATGACATGCTTTCTGGTGATATCATACAATGTATTGAATCTAAAGGTGATTTAGAGGCTCTTAAACTTGCAAGTACATCTACGTTAAGACTTCGCAAAGGAACTGTCACGCGTGCCGAAAGAAGAATTAATGCGAGTGCAACCGAATTAGAGAATTTGTTAAAAAGGAAGAGAAAGGATAAAACACCATATCAGCGTTGGAAAGAGTTCGTTGATCAAAATTTTGATAGTATTGCTCAAAAGATCCAAAGCAATTTAAAAGGAAAAGGAAAAGATCCAGAAGTACAACATACTGAAATCACTAGTAGTGAAGCTCATACTGAAGACGACCCAATTCCCCTTACCAATGAAGAAACAGAGTTAAGAACTTTCAGCTGTTCACTAACTCCATTATTCAGATCTGATTTGGCTCCTGATATCCAAAATGAATTTTTAGACAATATCCGCAGTGCAATGATTTCTGCCACCGAC
>JNDS01005203.1:0-32489 GCA_000697035.1 Rhizopus stolonifer B9770
TACCGAACTTGTATAAGCTGAGCATATCAACTACAAATCGCTGTATCCAAAAACCTGAAAAAAAAAACCCAAAAAAAAAAAAAAAAAAAAAAAAAAAAAAAAAAAAAAAAAAACTACCTTGTCACAAGTGATTTATTTAGTACTTATATGTTTGGACTATGGTGTTTAATATCTGATAAACTTCAATACTAAAGAAATGAAAATCATTCAAGTAATTGAAAACATTGAAACAAAAATGAAGTAGAGTAAAAATATGTTTATTTATATGCTGATTTTTTTACAAGAGGGTTTACTTTTTGTCAGAACCCAAAACTTTACCGAGACCGAATCCTTCCAAGATTTTGTTAAGACCTATACCACCCAATAAGCTGTTGAGAATAGATCCAAGTCCTAAGCCATTGAGCAAGTTGCCTACGAGCCCAAGCACACCAGTAAGTAAGAGACCAACAGCAGAAAGGATTTGCAACAAGGGACTTTGTAAGACGTTCCATAGAGGACTGAGGGCCTTTTTAGCATGAGGCATGTTCTTCACTTTCTTTTTTGCCTTATCGATTGTTGTTGTAACTTCACCAGTCAATTGAGATAGAAGATCGGCCAAATGATATTCTTCTGGTGATGCCTCTCTTTGTGAAGTCTTTGCTTGAGCAGTCTTGGCAATCTTCCCAGTAGGATCAAGACCACGAATAGCACCATCAGCTTCACTCAGAATATTGGAGGCCTGTTCAATCAAAGGCTTGACATTCTCGACCAATTTTTGTTCGTCACGTTGATCCGATGGTTTGGCTTCTTCAGCTTCAATATTTTCAGTAATCATTTTCAAAACGGGCTTGATCTTGTCAAGTGATTGCTGGATAGAATTTGACATGAGATTAGCCAGCTTTCGGTATTCTTCCTCTTCCTTTTCTTTATCAACCACTTTTTGGTGCTCTTCTCGTTCTTTTTGCTTCTCTTCGTCTGTCTTTTCCTTGTACATTTCTGCTTTGCCAACAATATTACCTTCATGATTGATTATGTTCCCCTCATCGTCCACCTTGAACCCGACCAGATTATGAGCAGCATGCTTTTCGACGGAACCAACAATATTGTCATCTTTATCAAGCACCTTTCCAGAACTCTTAACCTCGGGAGAAAATTCATTGATTCTTGGGTAAGGATTTGAAAACTTCTTTTCACCTTCTTCTTTGGCTTCTTCCTTGAACAGTTCAGCTTTGCCAACAATGTTGCCTTCATGACTGATAATATTTCCTTCGTCGTCTACCTTGAAACCAGCCAACTTGTCAGCAGCACGCTTTTCAACAGAGCCAATCACATTGTCATCATTATCAACCACCTTTCCAGACTTTCGAACCTCAGGAGAGAATTCGTTGATCCATGGGTAAGGATTCGAAAACTTCTTTTCACCTTCTTCTTCCTTGACCTCTTCTTTGATCATTTCTGCTTTACCGACAATATTTCCATCGTGATCAATAATGTTGCCTTCATCATCCACTTTAAAGCCGGCCATTTTGTCAGCAGCGCGCTTGTCAACAGTACCCACCAAATTATCATCTTTGTCAAACACCTTTCCAGACTTCTTGACCTCTGGAGAAAACTCATTGATCCAAGGGTAAGGATTCGAAAACTTCTTTTCACCTTCTTCTTTATCTTCTTGAGCTTCTTCTTGGACTTCTTCTTTCTTGAGCATCTCTGCCTTGCCAACAATATTGCCCTCATGATCGACAATGTTGCCCTCATCATCCACCTTAAAACCATCCATCTTACCAGCAGCACGTCTGTCTACTGTACCCACCAAGTTATCATCATGATCCAACACCTTTCCAGATTTACGGACCTCAGGAGAGGATTCATTGACCCAAGGATATGGATTCTTTTTTTCAGACTCCACAGGCTCAACTTGGCCGATCACATTTCCCTCTTGGTCCTTGATGACGCCATGTTCACCAATTGACTTGCCGTCCAGTTGATCTGCTTTTCCCTTAATCAGACGGCCAATGACATCGCCCTTGTCGGTGACCAAACCTGACTTTTTGACCTTTTTGCCTACAAGAGGTTCATAATTGCTTTCATTTTCGCTCATTTCGACTGGTTCGGATTCATCGGTTAAACTGTCATCGGCAGATTTGTATCCTGATTTATCTTCTTGCTTGGGTTTTTGATTTTTCTTGTTAGCTGGGCTAATAGACGAAGGTTGCTTTTGGGATTGTCCCATTGAGTTCTTTTCTATATCAGTCATTGTTATAGTATATAATAATTATTTTTTCTTTAAAAAAAAAAACAGGTAGGTTGGTTTTTTTGGGATCTACGTTATATATGAATCAAAAAAAAAAAAAAAAAAAGAGTTTACGGATCATAAAAGATTTGTGGCATGATTTTTTGAACAGTTTAGACTAGAAAAAAAAAAGGGAATCATGATTTCATTTCATAGACTTGAAATAATGATTTCATAGTAAATTCTCTGTGATATAATAAGACTTGTCCATAAATGTTTCTTATCGGCAGATGTATGTAGATGAACGAATAAAACTTTATTCAAAAAAAAAAAAAAAAAAAAAAAAAAAAACGCGCTTATTTTTTTTTGGCATGATTCACAAAAGATCATCCCAAATCAAGTCAAGCGGGAAATTATACTTGTTTCCGAGAAATATAAAGTTAGTGTTTTTTTTTTTAAAATGTCCAACAAATGACATAAAAAAAGGGTCTTTAGAAGTGTAAAGTTAGACAAAGTGGGGCAAATTAGGTTGTGACACTATAGAGAGATCATGCACGGAATACTAAACGGTCCGTTTTTTTTTTTTTTTTTTTTTTTTTTTTGGTGAGAAACGCATATTAAAAGATGAAACATTTGACTTAAGAAACAACTGGTATCATTACTTTTTTTTTCTTGCTTTTCAAGTTAAAGACTATTGATAAAAAAAAAAGAAGTACTGAAATTTCAATTGGAATAGTCTAGACCGCCTTTCTTTTTAAATTCCAAATGACAAGGAAATAGATTCTTGGCTGATACTATGTGCATTTTTTTTTATATAGCGTATATCCTAGTTACTATTAGTACTTTAAAAAATTACAGATGAAAAATAAAAGAAGTTTAAAGATGCTTTTATTGTTATACACAGGAGTATTTATCTGATGGAGTACGAGCTATTATTCCAATATGGTCAGTGTAATGTCGCCCTTTGCTTTTGCTTTCAACTGGACTTCAGCATCCAAGTTTAGGCCTAGACGAATACTGGGTGCTTTGGATTTGTTGCTCTGCTGTTGTACTTGTTCATGATCTTCATGATTTTCATGATCTTGTGTTTGTTGTAAAGCTTGTTCGTCCGACGTAGTATCTTCAGGCTCTTTGTTATCTTTTTTCTGTTGTGGTTCAGTCTGTGACATTATAAAAATCCTCCTTCCAAAAAAAAAAAAAGGGGGTTTGTTTTATTCTGTTTTAAAAAAAAGGTTCTCTCTTCCTTTATGATTTTTCTTTGGGATATTATATATTTTAGACACACCGAACAGCCAATATGATGTAATGGTCATCTCCGGCTAATCTTGTAAATATTCAGGCTCACAGATGCTTATTGTGGTGTAGACTCCTTATAGACTTTCTGTAACTCTAATGCTGTCATTCTTTTGTCATTCTCATATTTTTTTTTTTTTTGTACAAAATGATTTTATAAATCTTTGCAAAAAAAGGGGGAACCCGTATTCTTTTCTCCCACCAATAAACTTCACACCATCTTTATGCCACCTACCAAAGAAGAAAAAAGATCTTCCAAGCAATATGATGAACAGCCCGAAAATGAAAGCAAACCAAAATCCTCTAAAAAGAAATCATCCAAAGAAAAAGGTTCAAGAAAAAAGAGATCTTCAAAAAGACAAGATAGTGCACTAGATTTAGTAGATGAATCTGGTTTAGCTGGTGGAGGGCAACAACAACAACAACAACCACAACAACAACAGTCACAATCAGGTGGAGGTGGAAGGGATTCGGGTGCCTTAAGTTTACGATTAGACCTTAACCTGGAAGTGGACATCACTATAAAAGCTAGAGTCCATGGTGATGTAACGCTGGCATTATTGGCTTAAATTTTTTATTTTTTACGCTGTATTTTTTTAACTTAATACTTTTTAAATAAATTAAGGAAACTATCGAAGAATGGTATGTTAAGCTTTATAAAGCTGCTTTGACTCGTCCCTTGAAAAGCAAATCATGGTCATACGGAATCAGCATTTAAAAATGCTACAGGCACCATCAAAAGAGGAATGTAAGGATCTCTTTACCTTCACACACACACGATGGTTATGTGTAAAAAGGATTAACAAACAGATTGTGGCCTTGGTTTCGATAAGTAATAAAACTCCAACTCTTTCATTAGATTCTCTAAAACTAACTCGTTTTACCTTACACAACTTTCCTATACAAACAGAAGTCAGACACCTGTTACTGCCACTCTTCAATAGTAAGACACGAGCGCGTAATATCTTGTAAGTTTATTCTTTGTCAAATAGCTTTAATTTGACTCCCAGAGTCTGCTAGTATGGTGTCTAATATGTCACAAGCAAAGAGACACTCAACATAGATCCTTGTAAAGACTTATGCGATGCTGGTCGGCTTTACTAAAGTCCCTTTCTTAAACCTCGTAACAAAAAAAAAAAAAAAAAAAAAAAAAAAAAGCATCGCATGACATTGTGTCCAACTTGCTGGAGTATCTGGAGGATATTAGAATGATCTTCCCAAACAATATCTCCAAATTCTTGGGAAAAAAAAAAAAAAAAAAGACGTGAATTTATTAAAATTAAACTATTGTAAAAGGGCTAAAGTGACATCACCGTGTACTCGTGCTTTCAATTCAACTTCAACCTCTAAATTAAGATCAAGACGAAGACTTAGTGTCTTCTTATCATCCTGACCACCAGATTTATTCGCTGTATCAGGTGCCTTGTTTGCAAGATCTCCTTTTTTACGCTTTAGTTTTTCAAGTTGTTGTGGATTTGGCTCCTCTTCTGAGCTGTCATCTTCTGTTTCGGACTCTGTTTCATCTTCTGTCTCCTCTTCGTTATTGTCACTACCCGAACCATCATTGCCGTCTTGTTCGACAGGCTCTTTCTGAGGATCACTGTCATTTTTTTCTTGTTCGTTTTTCCCAGTATCTTGAGACTCTTGTTGGTTTTCTTGTTTTGATTCGTTGTTCTGAGCTTGTTTGGTTTCTTCAGCCATTTTTTAAAGTAATTATGCTATACTAAAAAAAAAAGGTCTTTCTTATTTATATCTTGAGCTGAAAAGCAAATGATTTGGTTATTACGTATTCATAAAAAAAAAAAATAAGGTAAAGGTCTCTTTTTTCGTTCTATATTGAATTCCATTGAGGGTAGTTTCGGGATCACAATTGTTCGTTTCTAAAAAGATGATCCCGTCCCTAATAGGAAGTCGCACGGAACATATGAGATCATTACAACATATTCTCTTTCTTTTTCTTTTTTTTTTTCCTTTTTTAACTCTCTTTATTGTCATATAAATCATGGAAGCGACTATACCAAAGAAAGAAAAAAAGAAAACAGGCCGTAAGAAAAAAAGCAAAAGGAAAGAACCCTTAGACGAAGACCCTCAGATATCAATGGCAAAACATCAAGCTGAGGTACTGAAAGAAAGCTCTGCACGACTAAGTTCTCCCCCTGAGCTGGCCATTGATGGTGGTAGAAATAATAGTAGAGCACTTCGATTGAGGCTAGATCTTAATTTGGACGCAGAGATAAAGTTAAAAGCTAAAATTAAAGGTACTATAAAGTTGACCTTATTGTAAATACCCCCCCTACTTCACTAAATAAAGTAAATAATAAAGATGTATCATGTCTCCTTTCTATCATCTCTAACTATAAAACCATGGTTTTAAGAAAAAAATAGTCAGTTTTTATTGGTCAATATTTTTTCAATTTTTCTTTTTTAGAGAAACAACTATTTTTTTTTTTGTTTTCAACTTTTTTTTTTTTTTTTTTTTTTTTTTTTCACTCCATGCCAGCCGATAGAAAATACAAAGAATCTGCTTATAGCAATGCAGCCTCGCATGAGGCTTATTCCTCAGCAACAAATAATCAAGCCATCAATTCCGATTACAGCCAATATTATGGTGGTTATGATTATTCCAATGGAGCATATGCCGATCCTAACGCTGGAACCTCAGACCAGAGCAATTACCAGTATTATTCCCAACAAGATGTACAATCTTATTACTCCAAACCAACTAATGGAGCATCAAGTAGTGGTGCTATCCCCAGTTACAAAACGACGACTTTGGCCGCTGCGGCACCCTCTGCTTTTACGCCGGTATCGTCAGGAATGACATCGACTAGCGCCAATGGAGTAAAGACATACTATCCAAACCAATCGAACCCAAACAATCCGGTAGGGCCTGTGATTATCACAAAGTCTGGTTATGCCGGACCCTCTGGATCATATAATAAAGATAAAAAGAAGAAGAAGAATTATGTTCGAATCGCAGGTGGTGAGGTATGGGAAGATTCGACTTTGGAAGATTGGGATGATCAGGATTATCGTTTATTTGCTGGTGATTTGGGTAATGAGGTAACAGAAGAATTATTGTACAAGACCTTTTCAAAGTATCCTAGTCTTATCAGAACACGTGTGGTTCGTGATTCTCGTACGATGAAATCAAAGGGCTTTGGATTCATTAGTTTTAAAGATCCTGATGATTTTGTGAGAGCTTGGAGAGAAATGAATGGTAAGAAAAGAAAAAAAAAAGATGATGTGCATATTGTGCGAGTGTTTATTTACTTTCTGTAGGTAAATATGTAGGAAACCGACCTATCAAGTTGCGTAAGAGTACATGGAAAGAACGTAATATAGAGGTGAAAGCTAAAAAAGAAAGAGAGCGTATGGGTCCTTACAGCAAACTTCGTTGATTTATGTAAATAAACTCAAGGACAAAGTCCTTTTTAAAGAAGTGAGATTTAAGGTATCTTAAAGATGGTAGCTGCGAGGGGATGATCAATATTCACATTAAAACAACGAGTGGTACAGAATCAATTATTTTACTTTTTGTAAAGTATTGGACCCACGTAAACGCTTATTTTCATGTGATTTTTGTTTACGCGCGGGTACTACGATGTTTATTTCGCTTACATATCTTTTTTTTTTCCCCCTCTTTTTCCTTTTCCTTTTTCTTTTTTTTTTTTAAAAAAAATGTCTACTGTTGTTCTTCAACCACCTTCCATTATCTCAACTACCAACATCCCAGAGAAAAAGGCAATATCCTATAAAAACCTTTTACTTGGCGCAGGTAACAATTTACCAATTATGTTGTATTTTTACTTATTTTTTAAAGGATTACATTTATTTGAAACATCTACTCTTGGACAGCCTTTTGAGGTGCTCAAAACTCAAATGGCTGCCAATCGAGGTCAGCCCATAACAAAGTGTTTACAGGCTATTTATAGCCATGGGGGCATCGTTGGCTTTTATCAAGGTCTTATTCCTTGGGCCTGGATTGAAGCCAGTACAAAGGGTGCTGTTCTTTTGTTTACAGCTTCTGAATTGGAGCATCGATCTCTTGTGGCAGGTGCCTCTTCATTTACGGTAGAATTTAATTACAAAAAGTTTCTGTCTTGTTTACTTATTCCAACACACAGGCTGGCATTATTGGAGGGATGGGTGGGGGTATTGCTCAAGCCTACAGCACAATGGGTTTCTGTACATTTATGAAGACAGTTGAGGTAACCAGACAAAAATCAGGTAAAAAAAAAAAAAAAAAAAAAAAAAAAAAAAAGATATACATTAAACAGTGAGTGATATTCAAACGTTTCAATCAGCTGGAACCGAATCCACTTTTTCAATTGCTGCCAAAATTTATAAAAAGGAAGGTATTCGTGGCATGAACAAGGGTGTGAATGCTGTTGCACTTCGACAATGCACCAATTGGGCTTCCAGATTTGGTATTGCACGTTTTGCCCAGGACACGATTGTCAAGGCAAGACACGGTGAAAATGGAGTAGCAGACCATTCTGATAAAATACTTGCCTCTATTTTGGCAGGTTCAATGTCCTGTTGGAATCAACCGTTGGAAGTGATTCGAGTAGAAATGCAAAGTCAGTTAAAGGGAGAGGGACGTCCTGAAAAACCTACGATTGGCAATATAACAAAATATATTTATGCCAAAAACGGATTGGGTGGGTTCTATAGAGGCATTGTTCCTCGTATTGGTCTTGGCATCTGGCAAACATTAGTCATGGTTGCTTTAGGTAAACATACGTTAACTAAGAAAAGAAAAATGAAAAATGAAAATGAAAAAAAAAAACTAAAATATTTTCTTTAGGTGACTATTGTCGTGCTCGTTTAAACTAAAATACTTTATAAAAGTGTATTTGAGTGGTACTTGAGTGTCCATAACAAAAACTTTATTCTAATGTCAAAAAGGGGTTTTTTTTTTAAAAAAAAAAAAAGTATTTTGAATCTGACTTGCTGTATTACTTTGCTTTATTTGGAACACAATGATAGGTATATTCAATAAGGTATTACAAACTATTAGAGCCTCTTCCAGATTTTCCAAGATTTTTTCTTTTTTTCTTCCATAATAGGTTTATTGTTGTCGACCTGTTTGTATTGTATTAGTAGACTTTTTTTTTTAAAAAAAAAAAAACTTGCCTTTTTCGGTTCTCTTCTAAACACGCGAGAAAACACATTAGATTTCTTCTTCAAAGAGTGCCATGAATCAATAGAAAAGGAAGTGGACGGTGTTGGATAAACAGACAACTTGTTTGGCTGAATAAATTGATCAATGACAGATTCTGTTGATGTTGAAGATGATTCACTGTAAAAAATATCCTCTGTTAAATCTCCACATGTTTCATCTAATTGTTTTGTCTCATCTTTTAGCTCGGAACTGCCACTATTGGTAACTGTTACAGCATTAATCATGACGTCGTCGGTTCCTGGCTCAACTCTTGCTTGAAATATGGAGTCCGTTGGGATCGGATTTGTCCAAAAAGAATGATCCGGTGTGTCTGGGATGATTGTCGTCTCGACAGTGCCCTTTTTACTACCTGAATTTTCATCCTGGGCAATGGTGTTTTGTATGGCGCGGTCATCATTGTCTGCTTTGTTTGTACACTTTAAGCCCTGTATTTCAGCCACTGGAAAAATAGTAACAATGTGGGACAAATCAGACTGGTCTTGAAGGTCGTGAGTAAAAGAAGGAGAAGTGACAAGAGGACTAGCATCATTCCTTTTCGTGTCAGCAGTGGTATGGATGTCCTTGCTATATTCCTCGAATAAAGGAGACTCGGCTTTCTTGGTATTTTCTATTACATCCTTGGGTGCACTGGGGACTTCAAAAAATACCCAAGGGACAATATCTGAAGAATACACTTCGTCTTGCAAGTTGTTGCTGTAGTCAGGGGTAAGTTGGATAAACTCTAGAGTGCAAGCATCCGTGGTTCTTAAAGAAGGGGCTTTTGTTGAGGCAACGCTCTCCTTGCTTTTCCTGTATTCCAGTGGAAAAGACATTTTCATGGATTTTTTTGAATTGAATTTGCCTGAGTTAGCTCCGTTCTTTGCCATCTTTTTTTCTTGCTTCTTCAGTTTTTTGGTTTGTTCTCGGTGAATGGCTCTTCGTTCGCTTCTTTGCATAATATCTTTTTTTTTTTTTTTGTATAAAAACCAGAGAGTGGGAGAGAATGAGAGAGAGAAAAGAAAAAAAGAGGAGAAGAATGGAAAGCTTATTTATATGTTGACATGTCGATTTTGAACAGTAAAAAGGGTTTCCCTTATTTGGTAGTTTGCATAGTCCTGTGCGGATGACAGAACCTGCTTTTTTTTTGGGGTAACATCGCGTTTTATTTATTCACAAGCAAGTTTAGCATCAAATGAAGTTAAAGCAATAGAAAAGGCTTGTAATAAACACATGGGATACTTAAAATCCATTGTAAAGTAATCTCTTTCGACACGACCAAATTGCATTACAATATAATCCACTATAGTGTGTATGTTAGTTGACTAGTTTAAAATATTGTATTGTGCTTACAGTCATTATCATGAACAATTTGAAAGTTCTTTACAGATGCTTGTGTTACTCTTCCGTTAAAATTGAGTACAAACGATTGAGTTTCTATTAAAGAATGAGTAAATAAGGTACAGATGAGGTGAGGGGGCACCTTCGTTCCACTGGGGGCTCTTGTTGTGAAGTACAAGTAAGTCACGAGCACCACCTTCTCTATACTTGGATAGTAGCATTTCAGATTCTTTTGCAGGCCTAAACTCTGGACGCCTTCCATCTCTTGTAAGTGTATGCATCAATATTGTCATCTTTCTGGGCCCTTTAAATCCAAGAATATTAGGGTCCTTATTTTTTTTTAAAAAAAAAAAAAGAAATGAGCAAGGCAGATTAGACAAGATAGCTGAAACTTACATAAAGAACTGCTCCAAGTTCCTCTCGAATGGGTAAATCTTTTTTTTTCACAGCCATTTTTAAAGGGTTTCTTCCATGTGAGTAAATAACAAAGGTGGTTCCCAAAAAGTTTGATCTGGTGTTTGTTTTTAACACAAGATAACCTTACTACTTTGTTACTTTTTTTTTTTTACCTGACTTTGCCTAGTTCAACTTCTTGTACTGATCCGTGATCATTTTCACGATAAACACCTGTAATTGTATAATAACTTGTATTACTCTTTCTTTTCTTTCTGGCTACCATCACAATTTGTTCCTCTCCGGTCACGATATGTTCAATTGATAGACGATATTGAGGATATAACTTGTCCAATCCATCTCTACAGCGTTGAATGCGGCATGTTACACGGGTATTTAATGCAGCAGGTCTGTTATTGGAGGAGGTTACGTACATTGTCCCTCTTATCCATTTTTTTTTTTTTTTTTACCTAAAGGCAAGGTCCATTAATTCTTTTTCTGAGCACAGAGTTCTGGGCAAGACAAAATCTATGGGTGGGTGAGGTCTAGATACTCTTATTGTTGTATCTGTTGTGGTTGGCACAATAGGTGTTTCATTCAGCTCATCGGTGTCATCTATTCCTTCATCAGTATTCAAAATGTCAAATGTTGTTGGAGAAAGCTGTGGATATAATATTTGTTGAAGGTCTTGATGAGTCATTTGTAGATTAAAAGGAGAAAGAGAAAGAGAAAGAGAAAAAGAAAAAAAAGAGAAAGAGAGAAAGAGAGAGAAAGAAAAGTACTGAGATAGAAATTCAAAAAAAAAAAAAAAAAAAAAGTGCACACACACTACAACATAGTTTACTTTTTTTTTTCTATATTTTCACATTACAGTGATTAAATCACGATATATGTATAAAAAGTATAACTTAAAAGCACTCAATACATATTTTATTGATTGGTTGCTGCCATTGACTACGTCAATAATTTTATGTTAAAATACTTCAGCTGATGAAATATACTCAACCATGTAATTTGACACACTCGTCTCTTGCTACATCGATGTCTAGGTTGCTCCATTCGATTGCATATCGTAATGACTAGACTTAGTGTATCCTCGTATGTCTTCAATGGGCCATTCTTGCTTTTGAAAGCCTTTGCTTCAACAAATCCCGTGGTATAATGTATCCTTCTTTGCTTCATAGTAACCATAGATGCATCTAGCCTTTTAGATTCAATGTCTTCAACTTGGTTGTTTAGCCTATGCAAGATTTAAGTAATGTGTAATATTAACAGTTTGCTTATATTACTGTCGAAATACTTTTCCCCTTTTCAAGGTCATGAAAAAACCTTCAGACAAGTTGAATCCCATGGCAAGAACATGATCATTTGGTTTAAGTCGCTCTGTTTCAATATCGAGTATATTTTTATGTGATTCCTGAGTGTTGTCTGCCAAGACGTGGCCACAACAAAGTATACACAATGACCTAAAAATTGGAAACTAGACTTTCCTTCACAAGTAACAGAAGCTTTTTGTAGTCTAGAAACGCGTTTTAATATAAAAGAATGGATTTAATTAGCTTTTTTTTTTTTTTTTTTTTTTTTTTTTTTTTTTTTTTTTTTTTTTTTTTTTTACGCCAAAGGCACAGTAAGGGAGGGGGCATGCATATACCGTTGATTTATAAAGAACATATAAGAAAAACTTGGTAAACCCACGTTTTTCTTCTTTTGTACGACTTATAACCATTCAAATCTTTTTTTTTTTTTTTTTCAATCCAAATGACTCAGTTGAACGTTACTCTTAAATAAACAGAAATGGTGCGAAACAAAAAAAAAAAAAAAAGGTTATGTTAGTATATAAAAGGGAGAGGGGGGAGATGACAAGTTTGTTCAAAGAAGAAGGAAAGAGTTGGAATGTATTTTTGGAAATGGTTTTAAAACTTCTGTATATTAGATTGCTTCAAATTAAATATTACACAAAAAAAAAAGAAGTCGAGTTCTTTTTTTTTAAAAAAAAGAAAAGAAAAGAAGAAGAAAAGAAAGGGCTAATAATCAAGATATATAAAAGATTTAACATAATTTTCGTAAAAATATGAAAAGATGTTTAAAAGAAATATATTATTTTAATTGTCTGTGCTGCCCAAGTTTTCTGATGTAACACATTATTCCTAGACCAGAAAAGAAATGCAATTGCGACCTATGCTTGATTTCTTAACAGAGAAAGCAAGTGTAACAGTAATATGAGATCTTTTTTGATATAAATATTCATTGCTTGCAAGTCCTTGTATATTCTGTTTCTTTAATGTGTATCTTTTTATTACAAATCACACTCTTTTTTTAATCTCTCTCTATTTTCTACATTCCTTTACAATCTGTTATTGTTCATTGACAGCAACAACAACAACAACAACATCCCTTAAATTTTCATTCTCCCACCTAACCTCCCTACAGCACTCTTTATAACAAAACTAACTTTAAAAAAAAAAAAAAAAAAAAAAAGGCAGACTAACTATCATATCGCGCCCTTTTCTCTTCTTCTCCTCATCTATTTTACTATTACTATTATTATTATTATTTTGAAAAGACACATTTTATGCTATTTTAATGACACAAACAATAAATAATACGAACACAAATTCTGTTCAAGTTGGTAAGTAGATCATATATTCTTATTTTTTTTTTCTGTAATATTAAATTATTTACACCAGCACTACGAATCAGGCCTTTGACAGAAAAAGATAAAACCCAACCACGATTTTCTCACTCAACCAACTCTGATATTCTAAAAGCACATGATAATTCAGTTGTCATTGTTCCTCACCAAAAATCATTTCTATTTGATCACGTTCTGGATGCATCATGTACACAAGAACAAGTATTCAATCAAGTTGCTTCAAACCTTGTCGATAAATTTATTGATGGATACAATGTCACTATATTGGCCTACGTAAGTTTAATAACTAGAGAAGTCAAGCAGAACTAAGTTTAAGTTTAGGGTCAAACTTCATCTGGAAAAACATATACAATGGGAACAGCTATTGATAGCCAGTCAGACCCAGAGCAAGAAGGTAAGAACTGAAGGGGGGGGGGGGGGAAGAAAGAAGATATATATTTTTTTTTCTAAAAAAAAAACACTTCTTTAAAAAGGTATCGTTCCTCGCGCAATGTCAACATTATTTCAAAAACTTTGCGATATTCAAAAAGAGAAACAACCAAAGACGATTATACCAAAACGATCTTTTACAGCTTTACCATCAGCCTTCCCACCTACTTCAGGGATTCGAGCACCTTCTAGACCCTTTTCTACCAATGTAAAGCTAAGACCTGTATCTGAATTACCACCCAGACGTGGTTCCAATGCATCACCAACCAATGATAAATCAACTCGATACACTGTTTTGGTTTCATTTATTGAAATATACAATGAAGAACTTGTCGATTTACTCAACTTTGCCCCACCATCAGAACGAACTCCTGTCACTATAAGAGAGGATTCAAAAAACAACATTATTTGGACAGGGTTAAAAGAAGTCCAAGTATCAAGTGTTGAGGATGTTTTAAAGTGAGTTTAAATTATATTGTATTATCGGGAGAGAGAAAAAGAGTTTATGACTAACCAAACAAAAATCAAAAAAAAAAAAAAAAATTTAATGCAGGTACCTGCAGATGGGTACAGAAAATCGAGCCACAGGATCCACCGACATGAATTCACAATCTTCACGATCTCATGCCATCTTTTCCGTCAGTTTAAAACAAGAGAAATGGGTTCCTTCCGAGACAGTAAAAAAGGAAGCACCCAAAGTCCAGAGGGGTCTCACTCACCGCCAGAGCACGTTGAACGTCAAGGAACTCGTGGGACAAATGGAAAAGCAAAGAAAACAAGAAGAGATTGAAGAACAAGGCGAATGGATGACTGTGAATTCAAAATTCCACTTTGTGGATCTCGCAGGCTCTGAAAGTCTCAAACGAACCGCGGCAGAGGGAGAGCGCCGCAAGGAGGGCATCCACATCAATGCTGGTCTTTCTGCATTGGGAAATGTCATCTCTTCTCTTTCTGATCCAACCAACACGCATATTCCTTACCGTGACTCCAAGCTCACCCGATTACTACAAGACTCTCTTGGCGGCAACTCAACCACGCTGATGATTGCCTGTGTCAGTCCGGCCGAGATCAATCTGAACGAGACCGTCAACACGATCAAGTACGCCCACCGAGCCCAACATATCAAGAATAAGGCCGAACGCAACGAGGAATGGATGACGAACGAGAATGTGGATCATTTGCGACAAATCATTGCCAAGCTCAAGTCCGAGATCAAGGCGCTCAAACAACGCCGTTCACCTCTTTCCTCACTGGGATCCACCCCTAGTCTGGCCCCTCACGAGACGCGTTCGACCTCGACTGTGGATACCGAGCCGCTCTTTGCGGCCTCGTCGCTGACTATCCCCGATGGATGCTTTGACGATGCCCAACTCCTGGTGGACTTGCGACGCCAGATTGAAGAACTACAAAACGAACTGACAGTGACCCGCGAACGTAATTTGTTGGTAGAAAGTGAGCTCAAGCAGGCCGAACCTGTCATTCACGAATACGAGTCCTCGATTGCCAAGCTTGAATCGCAGTTGGTCATCACCCGTGCTGCTCTTTCTCATTCGGACCAGGCCTTGGCCGATCAACAGACCAAGATTGCCGAATACGAGTCTCTACAGGTCAACGAGATACGCGCCCTGGCTGAACTCAAACACAGGCTGGTCCTGGCTCTCGAGCGCGAACAGTCTTCGGAAAGCTACTGTAATGAGCTCAAATGCAAACTGGAGGAATCAATCAGTACTGGGCAGAGAGACCAGCAGGTCTTGGCCGACCTTCAACAAAAGATTTCCATGTTTAAAGAGATTGACAAGGATACGGAAGAGTACATTCATGATCTGGAATCTCGACTGTCTGAATCAGAGGCCAAGAAGGAGACAGATCCCAAGGTGACCGAACTCATGGTGTCTATCAAAGAGAAGCAAGACAAAATTGAGCTTTTGGAATCTCGATTACAAGAAATTGAACAACTCAAGACGGAGCTGTCCGAGCTGCGAAAAGCTCATGCGATACAAGTAACAAGGATGGAAGATGCGCTGTCTTGTTTGAGAAAGCAATGCTCGGACTATGAGTCTCAGGTGAAACAAGAGCAAGAGAGCAGTCAGACCTTGAAGAAGACTATCCAGGAGCTTTCCCAATCTTCAGAGCTGAACTCGCTTGAGATGCAGAAATCAAAAGAGGAATGTCAAGAGCTTGAAAAGATACTTCGAGAACAGGAACGCAGCTCACAAATCACTTTGCGTCAGCGATTGGAAGATTTAGAAAGGTTCAAGCTGGATTTGCGTGCGCTTGAACAGGTTGAAGAAAAGCAAGACTCGATCATTCAAGGTCTTGAGGCCAAGTTGAGAGAAATGAATCAATTGGTGAACTCTCTTCGTGAGCAACTCGAAAAGTGCAATGTATCCATGAACTGTCTTCAGGAAGATAACGAGGCAAAAGCTAAAATGGCTGCTGACATGAAAATTCAGGTGAGCAAAGTCCTTAGTGATGTCTACGGCATGGGTACCGAGAAGAAACAGCTTGAGAGGGTCATGTATTTCATCGAAAGTACGCTGCGTTTGCAAGATGCGAAATCTGACAGGACAATGGAAGCTTTAGAAGACATCAAGAAACATTATGTGGTACGCGCAGAGGACTTAGAAGAGAAGAAGTGTAAGTTGAAGCAGCTGTCTGATGAAAAAAATCAACTATCGCTGGCCCTTGAACAGGCCTTAGACCGCGCCTCTCAAAGCGATGAAATGCTAAAGAACTTGCAAGGAGAACTGGAAGCTACAAAAGGCAAGCTTGATGAACAACTAAAGAAGACGCAGTCTATGATGTATGACAATGAGGATTTGAATCATCTCAAGACCTTTGAAAATCATGTGCACAAGTTAGAACAGCAGATCAAAGAATTTCAAAAGACAGACATTGATAGAAAAGCAGAAGTGGACCAGCTTAATTCCACAATGCAGATTCAATTGACTCAAAACGAAGCTCTTATCCAGACCATTTCTGAACTGGAAAGCTCACTGAAAACAGAGCGTGCTTTAGCATCCTCTCAAGACACAACAGGTATGATCTCTCAATTGGGTGACCAACTATCAAAGCTCCAAGAATCAAAGAAGAAGGAAGATGACATATGTAAGGAACAGGTGGAGAGATTAAAAGAAGAACTGGATTCGACACGCAAAGAAAACCAACTCAAGGACCAACATATCGAAGCCTTGGAAGGTTCTCTTAAAGAGGCGAAACAACAACTCTCTCATGACCCAAAAGAGGATAGCGAGAACTTGAATGCTTACTCCAAGTCGAATTATTTAACTGAATCTATTCCTGTCGATGCCACGCACGAAGATCTTATCGAAAGAATAACACAATTACAGGAAGACAACCATCAGCTTGTTTCGTGGAACGAAAGCCTAGAGTCACAACTTGTCTTACAGCGCAGTCAATTCACACTTGAAACAAAGAATTTGGAATTAGAACTCATGAAGCTGACTGCAGCCAACGAACGTCTTGAAAAGGAAATGGAGAAGATCGTACCAAGAAACAGCGTACTCGTGAACAACTTGGCTCCCCATAGTGAAGAACTGACCCAATTCACATCTCCACCACTCACCCCTCGCGTCTCCTCTCCACCACCTACGACAAGCACGCCATACAAGATGCAGCGGGATCATTCCAACTCGAGTCTGATTCAACTCTCTCGATCTGGTGCCTACCTCTCCATGTCCAACATATTGAACGAGACAGAAGAAGAAGCCAAAAGGATCTCTGTCATATCCTCCAGATCCGATGTGGGCTCACCAAGACCTTCCTCGTCGCTTCGAGGCAACCGACCTGCGGTGAGCTCTGGTAGCATACCTCCACTGACCGCTCCACCTTCCAACCCTCTTCCACCTGTGCCTACGCCTCTACCACCGACACCTTCACCAGCCTTTGGTGAACCTTCGTCCCCGACCCGAAGCGACACGCTATCAGCCAGTCCTACTTCACTCTATCGACACAACTCGGCCCGTTTCAGCGAGATGAGTGTATCCCATTTTACACCGGAGCAATACGACAAGATACTTCAATCACTTCAACGCAAGACACACCATGCAGAGAATGATATCAAGGCACATCAGGATGTGATTAGCAAGCTCGAATCTCAACTGACCCGTTCAGAGTCTTCGATCAAGGAGGCCAAAAAGCAACTAGACACACTTCATCGTGAAAAGGAGGCTTATAACGAGGAAATTCAAAATTTGCGTACACAAGTCAATCAAACTCAAGATTCTTTGGTGGAACGAAAACAGCTCGAACAAGAATTGGAATCACAAAAGGAGTTGAGAGAAAAAGCTGAAAAGGCTAGAAGAATTCTTGAAGATCGTATGGAGGAATTGATGAATAAGAAGAGTAAATTCATGTGCTTTTAATCTCTCTCTCTCTCTCTCTCTCTCTCTCTCTCCCCTCCCACTTTCATTGTACAATATCATTTTATGCCCTCTTGTTTTATTTTATAATATATCTTTTTAATATGAAAAAAGAATCCCTCCCTCCCCCTTTAAGAACGGTGGCTTATGATAACATTCATGCTATTTTTTTTTTTTTTTTTTTTTTAAATGTTTTTTCTTGCTATTGTTTTCAAATGGGGAAAATAAAGAGAAAGAAGTTAAATAATTGTTTGAACCGAACACTAGCCAAGGTAGATAAATTGAAAGAAAAGGAAAGAAAAATCAAAGCACAAGAGGCCAATGTCGAAAGGGGTAAAAAAAATCAAGTAAAGAATACAACAGTCCGACCCAAACCCGACATTCAACTGGAAGACAAGATTCTGTTGTTGGGAGAAGGTAATTTTTCATTTGCGAGCTCACTTGCCGAAAACTATCTCAGTGGAGGAGCAGAAGGAATGATTGCCACTTGTTTTGACAGTGAACAAGTACTTTATGAAAAATACGAAGAAGCCAAAGAAAATGTAGAATTGATACGCGAATTTGGAGGCACGGTTATGTTTGAAGTAGATGCAACACAATTACCTAAAGAGATTCGAAAGGAAAAATACACAAAAATTATATTTAATTTTCCTCATGCAGGTAAATATTAATATTATATTATTATATTGCAAAAAAAAAAAAAAAAAAAAAAAAAAAAAATACAAACAAATTCGTTTATTAGGCGCAGGAATTAAAGATCAAGATAGAAATGTGATTGCCAATCAAAAGCTCTTGAATGGATTCTTTGAGGCAGCGACACCCTTACTTTCACCAACAGGAGAAATACAAATCACACTAAAGACATGTAAACCTTATAATCTATGGGCTGTAAAGAACTTGGCCAAAACAACAGGAAATTTGGCTTCAAAGGGAATTCGACCTTTTCACCCAGAAGATTTCCCCGGTTATGAACATAGACGTACTTTAGGTTTCAAAAAGGGATTAAGTAAAGACGCTAATTTGGAAATCTTGTCAGCAAAACCCAAAACATTTATATTTGTTAAAAAAGAAGTGATGGAAGCAGAAAATGCGAATTGTTTGAAAGGGAAAAGAGAAAGAGAAGAAGATAGTGACGATGAAAAATAAACTTGTATACACACATCCCAACTGTTGAACTTTTTTTTTTAATGTTATGGCTATTTCTTGATATAGTATTATTTATTCACGATCATGAGATATAAATACTACATAAAAAAAAAAGTATATTCAGGTTAATACACATCAACAGATCGTCAACTACAGATGTTTGGCAGTTAAAAGACCGACTACTTAAATTTGCCGACAAGTCCAGAATGTGTAATAAGAAATTGACGGTTAAAAAAGAGTGCATGTATAGAGAGATAAGATGTATCCATTATAAACTATTGGCCCTTGGTAATGTCAATTTGGGAAATAAAAATTGATCAAGCTACTCACAACAAACCACAAGATTTAGCAACCAAACATCTATGACCACGACGCCTCTTTTAATCTTTAATGAACATTAAAGAAGCATATTGTAAGGTGAACACCCAGAATATTAAAACGAAAAAATAGTCCAAACAAGTTTCAGGAACCATTTGAGATCTTATTCAGTCTGTGCATAACAAGAGCACGAGCATAAGGCACACGGGACACCTCAACAAATTACCTTTTTAAAAAGCACGAGCATCTTGCTGAAAAAGAATCGCAAGTGCGCTGACAAGTTGAAATTCGAATATGTGGAAGATGATCTTCAGGAAAAGGATGCTGTATAACCTAAACTAGGTTAAGGGGAGAGAAATCGTCATAAAAATGCATGTAAATATTATAAAGAGAATATTTAAGGTTTGACAAATAGGGCTGAGTTTTTTTTTTTTTTTTTTTTTTTTTTTAGCCACCAAAGATCATCTTTATGATTGTTTTCGGCAGGAAGAGAAAATAGATTTGTAAAAAGGATAATTATTCGTTATGTTATACTAAGAGAATTTGGTAAGTACTTAAATACAATGACCTATCCATGAGTGGCTTATTTACAGTGTCATAAAAAAAAAAAAAAAAAAGCACCAATCTAAAGCCAATTCTCTCAATCCACAGCCTTGTCTTTCTTTAATACAATTTATCAATGCTTTATCAACCCAATATCAAATCCAAGAAAGAGCCAGTTTCTTACCTTCAAGATAATGAATACATTTTTATGCGTAAAAAAATCAATGACATGATTAGTGCTCTTCGTATCCAATTGGTAGAGACACAAAAGGAAAAGGATGCTAATATGCTACGTCAAGATTACAAAGACGCCATAGAACAACTCAACACAAAAATACAAGAAACATTTAGAAAATTCGCTTGCTCTACCTTTCATTTTCCTCATAACCAAAACCAGTTGACTCTCAAATCAAATGTTCATCGATTAGAGATAGAGAACAAAATACTGGCACAGACCATGCGAACCGATGCCGATCTTGCGAGCAAAAAGATTTTGAAGCAAGAGCAAATCATTCAACGCCTTCAACGTCGACAAGCACAGTCCGATCAGGCCAAAGAGAGACTCGAAAGGGAACATAAGGAGCAAAAGACAATTTTGAAAAAGAGAGACGAAGAAATATTGGCAAGCACAAACCAATTGAACAAGATGGTTTTGGTGGTTAAAAAGGCCGTGCGTGAAGGTGGCGTCTTGGATGAGAAAATGCTTGTTAAAATCGCACCTATTTTGGGTGGCCAATTCACCGTGATGGCTCGTGCAGGTGGTCATGGCTTTACTAGAAAGAAAAACCCGATTCCATTGAGTGTTCGTGTGTCTCGTAAGAAACAGTTTTTGGATAGAGCAATTTCACAATATGTTTATGGCAAACAAGCATTAGTGGAAATGAAAAAAATTCTTGTTCGTAGAAAGGAGTTAATCCACGAAAAGAACAAGCTTGAAGAAGAACGCATGTATTATGTTCAGAAGGCTACAGATCGGTCCATGGATACAATGGCTATTGAATTGATGGATGAGCATGTTGATTTTGTATCAAAAGAAATATCCTGTTTATCCGCCAAAATACACAACCTACAAAAGGGAGCGGAAGAAGATAACTTGCATGCAGATATAGAAATTTCCAGTCGACGTCAAAAACGTGTTGTATTTGTAGATGAGATTATAAACGAGACGAACCAAGATGCACAACAGGATAATTTTAAAGAGAAATTCAGGCTACCAGTAAATGCAGCGCCTGAAATAGCTTATAAATTCGCTTGTAAATTGATAAAATCATTCGAAGCAGATGAATGTCAAACAGTCATAAAAGGCTTAGTAGATGATATTATGGAGCTGAAGATGAACAACAACGAACAACAGTCTGCTTTTAAAAGTATGGAAGAAACGATCGCCAAATTCACCCAGATATTAAATGATGTCAAGAAAAACAAACAAGATACCCAATTTATCAGCCTACCGAATTCCCCTGTTGCATCTCCTTTTAATATCCCAGAAATTTTTGATAGTTACACATCAGACAATGATTCTATTAGCAGTAGTCATATAAGAAGTAAAAATTGAGTGTTTCTTTTCTTTATTATTAAAAATGCATGATGAATGAGTTATTTTACAAGAGGATGGTTATATACACTTGGTTGATTATAAATAATAATAAAAAATTATTTGGGAATAGAGTGTCTCTTGCTTTCTATCAGGTTGGATTTGCTTGGAGCACACATTAAAGGTAATCTCTTTCTTGGTAATTCAACAACGATTCTCTTGCGCTTACTGTTTTCACAACAAGATTCATCACAAAACCATGGTTCGTCCGAAGCAACCCATTCGTCGCTCAATTCGTTTGCACAACATTTTTGATGGTAGGCTTTAGGACATCCTTCGCAACGCACCAAGACATTTCCTTCCCAAGAATCCTTACGTTGACATCCTGAGCAATAAAGTTGAAGTACCGGTCTATCTCTTTGATCGATTGTTTCCTTTGTAAATCCGGTCAAATCTAGTCTTGGCAATTTGCAGGCAAATCCGTATCCCTTGTAATCGCATCCATGCTTATTACATAATGTTCTTTTACCCCAGGGTCCGGGTCTCCAGTTGACACCTTCTGTAGTACCACAGTATCTACACCAATCCACATTGGCCTTAGTGAGCTTTTGATAGAGAGTGGGCTGAGCAGTTGGACGAGGTTCAGCTTTAGGCAGATGACTGTATTCTTCTTGTTGGATGGTTTCAATTTTTTTTTGCTTTTGTTGCTTCTTGGCGTAGATTTTATATTCTTCCTCTGATTCTTCCCATGAGTCAACAGAAGAGGCATCGTCTTCAAATGGTTGGAATTCTACCGTGTTACCATAGGTTTCTTCGTCCGAATCTTCTTTATCAGACACTTCTTCAAAGTAAAGCATGGGTCTCTTGTATGGATTTTGAAGTTTTTGTCTTTTGTTTTGATCAAGGACAGATTCAGACCATCTTCTTTTGTTTGAATTGGATTCAGTGCTAGGCTTCTTGTCAAGAATTTCCAAACCGAAATCAAACAAGTTTTCTTCTTCCAGTGGCAGCAACTCACTTGGACTGAGTGAGCATTCATCATCGCTTTGAGTAGATGAAATAGAAGGAGTAGGCGACATTTCTCTGTCGTTCATTGCAGGCGAGAAAAAGACATCCTTGACCAGATCCTTTTGGTGTTCGATTCTTGTATCATAAGTAATCGTAGCGTTCTCCAATGTATGGTGAATAGGAACATGCATGATTGGCTGATACTGTAATAGAGGTTAGGAATAAGAAAACAGAGGGTATAATGATAACTTACAGAGATTTGCTTATAGTACATGTAACCATATGATTGGTCGTAACCCGTATTTGGCATAGAAGGGACAACGATAGGGGAAGACATTTCAGAGATTGATTCTTTATGAGAAAGACCTGTGGATGGGATGCGGTGATAGGCAGGTCGATAGATAGAATGGCTTAATTCTTGGTGAGGGTAAGGCTTAATCATTCTAGAATAATTCATCATAAATACAGAAAAGAGAAAGAGAAAGAGAAAGATATGAACTGCCTTTTATAAACCAAAGCCTATTTAGAACAAAATTAAAAGGAGAAAGTGATACAGCAAAAGATGATTGGTTGTTATTCTAGGAGAACTAATTACTCGTGAACTGAGAAAAAAAATTTATAGTGACTCAAACTTTATTTGAACTAAAAAGACCAAAATAATGCAAGAAAAAGAACGTGTCACTAGTAAATTTTGTATTACTTCATTTGTCAATGCTCTCCGATAAGCCAACCTTCTCTTTCGCTTTCCCTCTCTCTCTCCTTCCTTCTCTATCTCCATCTCTCTCTCTGTACTGTTTATAAAGTTTTGTCGCTTAGCTTCTGTGTTTATTTGCTCTTTTGTAGATCCGCCCTTTGTTGATAAAATTTTGCTTCACTTTTCGAGGCACATTTAGCGTTGCACACCTCGTGCTTCGCTCCTTGGATTGAGTAAATAAAGCAACACTAAAAGGCCTCGAATCACAAATGCACTCTTTGTCCTCTATATAAAGTGTGCACTGCCCACAAAACGTGGATTCATTATCTTTTCAATACTAGAGTTACACTGCCATTCCCATGCGAATCTTTGAGTTTTACAATATAAACATTCCAAGAACGAATCATACGTCTTGCCTTAAATCAGTCGTGTCTTACATTTTGTGTAAACAAATCCTTATATTATGTGATTTACCAAAAATTTTGAAGTTCATATCTCTTGCTCTCTCTTGCATAAAACTCAGACACTTGTCCAAAAAAAAAAAAAAAAGTGTTTAATTCATTAAATCCAATTCAATTCTTAAGGCTTCTATTTAACATTGTAAAAAAAAAACCCTGTTTTAAAGAGTATATGAGACGCGTTAGTATTAAAAGTAACACGGAATACCACAGTTTATCTGAATAGAGTCCTGAGATTTAATTTCCTTGGGAAAAGCTTGGAAGATAAAAATATGTGCATGACGTGATAAAAATCAGAAATCAGCAACAAGTCAATAACAAAGCATTAAGAAATCTTCAAGAAACTGGATAAAAAAAAAAATAAAAAAAAAAAAAAGTAGCATTTTTTATCATGACTGTGTGGCTTCTTTTGTTGAAACGGTTTTTTTTTTGTGTGGGAATATCGTGGCTCAATGGTGAAGATCTTTTTTCAGTAGTACGTATTTCTAAAAATAGTCTGGTCTCTCCGACCTATCTGATCTTGATGCCAGATGCTGGTGCGCTTGGCGTCCTGCCTGTCGTTTTTTTTTTTTTTTTTTTTTTTTCTCAATCTTTTTCTGATTGTCGTACATTTAATTTACCCCTCCTTTTATCTATCAAATGTCAATATCTAAACCTCCACGTTCGTTGATAACGTATATTCTAAGGGTGACGTGATCTACTTTATGCATATATAGGATACTACAGCTGTTTCATTAAAAATACTCATGTAATACTTTTTTTTTTTTTTTTTGAAACATTCATACGATACATAGTGCTCTCGGTGTCAATTCGCGGCTTCTCAATTCCTTTAAGCGGATTTGTAAACCTCAATTAGCTGTTTTGGGAGAGATCAATTAAAGGATTTTAATTTCCCAATTAGCAGTAGTCCTATCAGATTAAGTTCAGGAGAATAGACATCCTCTGCTAATGACAACCATTTCTATTTCATTTAAGGTGTGAATAAATCCATTGTTCATTATCGCTCCCCTCCCCAATTGGATAACGCTTAGGTGAAGGTTTTTTTTTTTTGTCTACTTTCCTTCACCTATTGGGATTAATAAATTGATGTATTCTACACAATAAGGTTAGAACCTTTCATTTCTAAGAATTTATTCAACGCTTGTAGTATTTCGCTCACAAAATATAGTTGTTGTATCTTTAAATTGAGCCATCTCTCTTTATCTTTTTTTTTTTTTTTTTTTTTTTTTTTTTTTTTTTTTTTTTTTAGGCCGTGCTCTACAACGTCTCAAATTTGTGGAATACTGATTTATCTTTATAAATTTAATGTCGGTATTCCTCCATTTGTGTTCCCGTTAAAGAAATTTTTCGCAAATTGCTTTTATTGTTTCTATAAGTGTATAAAGACCTATCATATCGGTTGGTTTCCCTCTCCATCTTATAATAAACAGATATTCTTTCGAAACGGAAGTCATACCAGTGGTTGACAGTACTTAGGGTCATATCAGATCTTGATGCTACCTTGAAAACAGGGGGAGTTCATTGAAATAAAGTATAAAAAACTCTATAATATGCATATGTCCAAACACGAAACGATCAAGAAAATTTAAAAAGCAATACATATTGAGTATACTATTCAATAGCATTGAAATGGTAAGCTAGTCATAATTTAAATTCTTAAAATTATACAACGCTAAACACCATCTTCTTTATGAGAGTGTCTGTGTTTTAAGCAGCAAAATCTGAATTTAACTAAATAATAAGAGAGAGAGGGGGGGGACATGGTCCTAAAAAGACTTCCAGAACACTGGTGTAACTCCAAGGCTGTACTTTCTCTTCGTTTCTCCTCAGACATGTCTGCGAAACAATCACTCCTTGAAAATATGCACAGGCAAACTCAAGCTCGTCTTGGTTTTAAACCTGTTTGTGAAAACGTAGAAATCTATGGGTACATGTATGCCTTTTGTGTTGATATTCAAAGTTAGTTGGCTTACAAGTTGCACATATTGACCTTTGCATCTTTTATAATAATGAAAAAGAGGAGGATGATCCTCTCCTTGTGAAGGTAGGTGCGCGTAATTTTTTAGACTAATATGATGTCGATTCGAAAAATTAACTATTTGTTGCAGAAAACCCCAAAAATGGCAACATGTTTTTCACAAGCTTCGAGCTCCACTCATGCAACCACCGCCAACTGGTGCACGAGTATAATCTGGACATCCGATCGAGTCTTCAATATTAAAGTAAGATGAAAGAATAAAGGGCTCAAAGACACAAATGTTGAAGGAATATAAAGATTGTGATTTGGTTGATTATTAAGTAAAGTTAGAGAAGTTACAGTCACTTTTTTTTTTTCTTCTTCATCAAGAATGTTTACTGTTTCATTTCGGGAATACTCTTGACAGCTCGGAAGGCATCCAATACCTAAGAAAGATTGCCCCCCTTTTTTTTTTTGGAAAGCCGACCAGCTAAAAAAAAAACATCTGTTCAAAGTGGGCTTACAAAAAAAAAAAAGATAGCGCTTTTTCTTCCATGCTTATAATTGATCGACTGCCAAAAAAAATGTATATTTATTGCTATAAAGTAAGCCCAAAAATTCAAAAGACGATAAAGTGCTTTGGAAAATGTTTAAACAAACACTCCCATCGTTATCTCCATGCAGCCGGTCCACGAGCTGCACATATTTCAATTTCCGACTCCGTTTCATTAACAATAGTATATTGGCACGAGCAATTGAATTAAACCTGTCAAGCTGATATTAATTTGCATATTACTGAATTTATGGCTCCAGAATACGCTATGCCAGATTTTTCAAAACTTCCGGTGTCCGATTGCACTTTTTATCGCGTTTTCTTATTTTCAAAAAAAAAAAAACCTTTCCATATTTTGTTCAAAAAAATCTCGGTAACTTGAAAATTGTTAAAACAATTAAATGTGTCAAGCGTTACGTGTTACCTGGAAAAAATCGGGGAGGAGGGGGGGTTGGGAAAGGGTGAATGAGGTGTAAAAATAAAAGCCAGTAATATTTGGAGAAAAAAGTATTTTCTGAGACACTCCCAATAAAATTACTGAATATTTTCCACTTCAAATTCGTTTTGGGAAAACAATCACTTTTTAAAAAAGAAGTATGAGCGTTTGCTAATAGGAGAGTCATTCATTCAGGAACATAATTCAAATAAATATGGAGAATTCTTATTAAATTGGTGATCATGATACCGAAAAAAAAAAAATGCCCAAATTCAAATTTAGAGCAATGGAAAATCATTTACTCGTACACATGTTGAGGATGAAGATAGAGGATACCATACCTACAAGATAACTATTGATAGAAGTTTGATTTATTCATATAAAACTGAAAGGGTAGATCAACAACCCAATGCTCGGGTGAAAGGTGCACTTTTTTTTTTTTTTTTTTTTTTTTTTTTTTTTTTTTACTTTGCAACCACTTGTCCAAACGTGACAATTACTGAACATGCACAGAACTATAGGAAAATAATATGGAATGCTCTGACACGATTGCCGGCAAAAAATATCTTAAGAAGTTGAAAAAGATTCCAAACCTGCACATAATGAAAGATATAGAAGATTACATCATGCGTGCTTAGATGTACCGAAGCCTAATCGAGACCTATCATGTAGTGGGTTGCCATCCTTCAAGTTTATTTATAAAACACAAACTCTGCCAGCTTTGATAGTTTATCAACATTTAATCTTTTCATGTACACAAGATCACGGATGGAGTAAAGCTATATGGGCTTGACGAAATGATTGACACACAACCCGATACAACCAGCCTGACTATCGATTTCAATTCTTTGATTCTTAGAGGAGCATACAACATGATAGATGAGTGTCCCGAAATTACGACAAGATACCATTCAAACCTCACCAAAGCATAACAACCTTGAATAAATACCTTCCTTTTGACGAGTGCTCATTTGAATACCTGTTTGGGCGAATTTTCGAATTCGAATAACGGCTGTACTGCAACAAACAGCTCAAGTAAAACAATACTGGAAGCGCGAAAACGTTACTTTAACACACATTTACAAACGCTCACTGATTATATGTTCATTAAAGATTTAAAGCTATGCATTTGTATATTTGTTGATCAGTTGATATTGTGAAATAGCAAACTATAAAAGAGCTTGTTGCATTTTTATCACAAGGTACAGTTGTTTACAAAGAGAATGTTGTTTTCTGCTTTCTGGCTTCAGTTTTCTTTTGTTTTACCACATCTAAATAAAATTTATTGATTGATTCCTAATATATAATACTGGAAAAGTACCTATATGCACAGAAACAAAGCGTTTTAATTTATTACAAGAAAATAACGTACATGCTCGAAAAAGAAGTAAAACATCTTTTTTTTTTAGGTGTGGGTACGAAACCTCGCAGTAGAGAGGTACCCATATTTTCAAACACGATATTTGAGATTAAACTTCACCCTACCGACTTGCATTACACTTTTGAAAGAAAATAAAAAGGAAACTCTTTGTCGTTTTTCATACTGTTCTTGTTTCGAGACATCGTGATCAGGTAATCCTGAAACTGCGATGTCAGGGCATCAATGGTGTTATCAGTACAAAGCTGCGAATCTTTTTTTTCCTGATGTTTGTTGAATATGCTGCTCATGCTCAGGGAGTAAATGAGTTAGGTTGGTCAAGATTTCTTTACGACCCTTTTGTAAGCTACCCCGGTTTCTTGGTAGTGTTTCCATCAGCGCATAACATTATGAAGATGTATTCCAAGATCCTTTATACTCAAACTTATTTTTCTTCTTTCATTAAATACCCCTCTGGCTTGGTTATTGACTTGGGTAATTCTACATCCCTTTTGTCATATCTTTTGCTGTAATTTTTTCTCTACTGGTTTGAGACTCAAATGGGACTTCTGGCTCGTTACGGTTTCGAGTACTACATTTAGATCACTGGTTTCAGTCAACATATCTTCCATCGGATCCAGAACTTTCTCTTCCTCTCTTCTTCTTCTCTATCTCTCCTTATTGTAGGCCAATTTGACTTGACACAAAAAGACAAAGTAAAATTTTGAAAACGACAATTGTTTGCTAGCATACAGCCAATCGTTTTCTAGCATACAGCCAATCGTTTTCTAAATAGCGCCATTTATTTTACATAACAGACAAAAATTACCAGCTGCACTATGACGGAAGAGGGTTGTGTTGATATTGTCTCTTGTCTTTTTAATTATAGTAATTGTTAGATTTTGACTAAGTTTAAATTTTTCTTCGTAATCACTCTGCTTATAATAGGATATCAAGTGGATAAGGTATATATGTACCATAGTAAAAAAAAAAAAAAAAAAAAAAAAAAAAAAAAAATTAATTGAATGCAATGAAGGGTTACAGAATGAATATTAAAATTAAATTATTTTTGGTTTTCCTCAAACACGGAATAAGTTCTCTTGTTATAATTAGGAGGCGACAAGTACACCTGAGCTAGCTGAGCATTATGAGGTGGGGAATGAATAGGACTAATCGTACTGCTAATGTCTGCAAGCAGGAACTGTTGTTCTTTGTTCAAGTTGGCGAGTATGATGTTGTTGTTCAGGTTGACCATGTGATATTTTCAAACAAACATAAACTTCAGAGATAAATGGAATAATTCCAATCCAAGCATACAGGCAGGGATAGCGATATATTGTAGCTTTTGACATATATAAACATCTTCATACTCAAACAATTAAGCCAGATATCCAAGCCTTCCAATAAAGTCATAGTAAAAAACAGCGTTGTCTGTTGAATTAGCCATTAAGTTAACCTGGTTGAGAATTCAGCTGTCAATCCTGATATTTTTTTTTTTTTTTTTTTTTTTTTTTTTTTTTTTTTTTTTTTTTTTTTTTTTTTTTTTTTGCTTTGCTGATGATTCACTAAATTGTCTTGTGCTGCTGCTTTCTTAAACTCAATATTTGATAGCTCATAACTTTAATTTCCAATGTGCCTGATCTTCTTTTAAACATTGAATGATAGCCATTAAAAATAGCCATTCGCTTCACTGCGGTGCAAGAAGGAAGGGAATTTCCTTCACTTTTGACGATCTACTTTCCTGGAAAAAGCTCAGACTCCACCATTGGTATATTATAAAAATTATGGTATTGTGCCAGATATAATGCCTTGAATGACCTAGTTTTTTTTTTTTAAGCATAATAAAGAACGTGATTTTTTTATATTATTTATCTGCTTTGAAATATTTCAAGTCTTCACAAGTATTGAAATTTCGATGATTGTGATGAGTAGCAACATTTCGAGTAAGCTACCTTACCTTTGTGTGTGTGTGTGTGTGTGTGTGTGTGTGTGTGTTTTAACCAGAGAAAATATGTGTCGAGTAAGAGATCTTTGATTCTTTTTTGCTAGAAATTTTTCATATCCAAATACAAATTTTCAAAATTGGCGTGTGTGCATTTTTTTTTGTTTTTTGTTTTTATACGAAACACACCAGGTGTCGCCTGGTGTATTTAAGAGAATTGTTTACTTACTTTTCTTGTGCAATTTTTTTTTTAATAATTGGTTGTCTCGTCATAAGAAAAAGAAAGAATTAACAATTCAATCCGTCCAAGAACCTGATAAACGTTTATTTTCATTATATAACCGTACAAAAAAGAAGCCTTTTTTGTTATGATCACGGTACCAACTCATTGTTCAAATGGCAGTCCCTTTGGTGTCAAAGAGTTTTATTTAGACTAAATCTATTTGGTACTGGTAAAAAGTAAATACTTTTTATATTTTATTTCTTTTGACTTAGCTCTCAAACGACTTCCGGTGGTCTTTGATTATATTTGGGCAGTTTGATGTATGGTAAAAATAACTCACCCTTTCTTTTTCCAGACATAGACAATGGCTTTGTAATTTTTTTTTTTCAACCTGGGCCTATATGATTTTATGGATTAATCTGTATATTCTTATTTAAAAACAAGTAGTCATATTTAGCTTTAACCTGCCTGCCTTATGGAAACCTCCTTATCGTAAATAATATCACTTGAACAGATTTTTGACTTGTTTATTAGGCCCATGGTCGTACTTTCTTACATCTTTCTGTCGTCAATAACACGTTCAACAAATCACTCTTATTATCAGCAAAACACCTTTCAACACCTGAGTTATTCGACATTGCATTCACCGTTCCAATATAAAGCTTCCAGAAAAGGTAAGTTTTATGTGTAGACACCTCAGTACAGCCCAATATTATTTGAATAAACAATTTTATTTTGGACATTATATCTTTGGTTAATGTATTACATTATTAAGAGCTAAACCCTATACAAACAATATTTCTAGGCCAATTAAGAAGGCCTTATATAATGTGTATAATGGGCTGGATTGCTACCTGCGTTTATTTTGGCTCTACTTACAACTAAAACCTAACAAATAATAATTTTTCAAAATTCCGAGAAAGTGAAGGTTTCGCTTCAAAAGTGAAGGTATTTGTACTTTTACTTTCACTTTTTTTTTTTTTTTTTTTTTTTTTTTTTTTTTTTTTTTTTTTTTTTTTTTTTTTTTGGCCGTGAGTGCAGGGAATTCCCTACACTTTCTCGACCCAATGCGCCGCAGTGAAAAGGTTATTCAGAGGCTTACCAGCCTCTCTTTTGTAGTGTTGAATTAGAGAAATTGGCGGAATTACAAGGCTAACTGTCGCGAATGTCCCTGGACCTCTCTTTCAAGTCTATCGCCTCTCTTTTTTGCTCATCCACAACAATGTCTCCTCCATCTTCATAAAAAAAGTTAATGCACATTTATTTAATGAAAAAAAAAAGTCAAAATAATAAAAAAACGAAGATTGGGGTGGAGCCGCTGTAGACAGATGTTACCCAAATTTGTCTAAAGAGTTGAATGGCTATTAAAATGATACAAAATAGGAAATATTTAAAAACTAAGTTATTCGCTCACAAGTACAACAGAATAGGTAATGTCAAAGGAACTCAAGCTAATAGTGGGCTTCTGTATATAAAAAAAAAACTTTTGCTAATATGAAATAACCTTAAGTCGCTTAACTATCAGTGAAGAAGTTCCTGAATAAAAGAATTAAACCCACAAAAGCATAGAGACACATGTCTTTATGCCTAATCTAAGGGCATACACAATCTTTAAAACAATCAATTTGCATCTCGAGATCTTTATTTTTAACAGAAAAAAAAAAAAAAAGGAAATGAAGGCTGCCAGGCATTTTTTTTTCTTTCCTCTTTTTCATTATTGCTGTCAATTGAATAGTAGCGCGCTAATATAAGCGAATAAAGAGATACTTTAACCCTTTTTCCCGCTTTGCATAACACATGTTTTAAATATCTTTCGTATTTCGAATCAGTCTATTGAGATCCAACATCAAAGTTCATTAGTACATAAAAATTAGGCAACAACTTCTCTTTATACAGTCTGTATAAGAAGAATTGAACATAGAAACAAGAGCCAGAAGTAATGTCTTGTTTAAAGATGTCATATACCGCTTTTGTCTAAATTTGTACCTAAAAACAGAATCTCCTTTCTATCTCAGTAAAAAAAAAAAAAAAAAAAAAAAAAAAAAAAAAACTGGGTAATACGCCTAATACTCTTAATACAGTGCTTCCACTCTCAATTTACTGAACTTTTGAAAATAAATTGCCCAATAATTTGATCGATTTCTGGTCAAAATGCTTCTAAAGGTAAATTCAATATGACTCTACATATAAAGCTTAGATATCGATTTTATGCTTATTTGACGATAGTATTTGATTATTTGATATAAGCAACACTAAAAACTTGCAAGTAATAAAATAGAGAGTGCGTATATGCAACTAATGTAAATGACTAGGATGGAGGCTTTGTAAATTATGATATTAGTTTAAATCAATGGCATAGTTAATTACAGACTGCTTCCATGCAAGTATCTTGGGGACTTCTTGGATAAATGCTTTAAGTTTTCTGGGCGTATTTGGTATTTCGATATTTGCAGTTA